>CM052349.1:28318788-28582314 GCA_028551395.1 Casuarina glauca
AAATAAGATCAAATCTCAACCTTTCACGCGAACGACGCGAACGACGCGAACGTTCTCAATAATTAGTGAAGGTAAGACTCTTGAAATAAAATTAAGCCACATAAGTAAAGGATCATCTCGCAAATAAAAGAGCTTCTACGTTCCAACTCACCGAAATAAAAGACGGGGGCCCCAAACTTCACAATGCCAGTCGGCTCTACTTTTCATGTGTAATGGACAAAAATTTCTTTCCTCCACTTTTGACGCGTCATTTCCAACTTACTAGGCCTACTTTGTAAACAAAGCTTGTGCGTCCCGGTGTCTCTAAACGAGCTTTGGATTCAACAGGCTTGCGAGTCTCCAATGGCTTCTACGAGCACTCATTCACTTCCTTCAACTTCTTCTTCTTCAAGTGATTCACAAGAATACGAGGTCTTTCTCAGTTTTCGCGGCGTGGACACTCGCCATACTTTTGCAGACGCTCTCTATCATGCTATGAAACATATGGGGATCGTCGTTTTTAGAGACAAAGAAGACCTGGAGTTAGGAGAAGAAATCAATCCAGCTCTCGCAATAGCAATAAAAGAATCCAGATACGCAGTCATTGTCATCTCGCCGCAGTTCGCTAAATCTAAAGCATGCTTGTTTGAGCTAACCGCGATCATGAAATGCATGCGAATGGGACGCCTTAAGGTTTTTCCCGTTTTCTACCATGTGAATCCCTCTGAACTGGGAGAGCTAATGAAGGATGTTGAAAATATTTTCACAAAACCACAAGGGAACCCTAGTGCTGCTAAAGCGAAGTGGGATAACTGGAAATCACTTTTGGGCAAACTAGGTGATTACTCTGTAGATCCAGAGCTTGACAAAGACCTGTCGGAATCATGTAGACGTGCTCTAAAGGAAGCGAGTAATCTCTCTGCAATGGTGGTCGGAAAAGACAGGTATCGTCACTGTAATTAGTTCTACTAAATAGATGCATCAGTGTATTGAATATTATTTACTTTCCTAATCAAGTCTAATTAGAGCAACTTTCAGCTTGTTTGGACTTTAATTCTAAATTAGTATCTTATTTTTACAGCTATGAAACAGAAATGGCTCAAGAAATTAGTTTCAAGATATTTAGTAAATTGATCGCTGACATACCAATCATTTCAGAGCATCTTGTTGGCATAGAATCTCGAGTGATAGAGATCATGAAGTTGCTTAATATAAAGGTAAACTTACCAGAAACAGAGGTGGATCCTGTACGTGTAATAGGGATTTGTGGTATGGGTGGAATTGGTAAGACAATCCTAGCAGAAATCATTTATGCAAAAGTTTCTCCACAATTTAGGGGTCGATGCTTTATTTATCATATTGGGAGGAAAATTGAACACCGTGATCTTGTTGAATTTCAAAAGCAACTCATTTCTGATATTCTCGGAAAGGATGTTGCGAGATCATTGGATAACGATCCTAAGGTGAAGGAAGTGCTACGGACCAAACTACGTAAAAAAAAGGCTTTCATTGTGCTTGATGATGTGTGGGAGAAAAAACAAGTAGATAGACTAGTAGGGAGTCTTGAATGGTTTGGTCACGGAAGTAGAATTCTTATAACAAGCCGGGATCACCACTTGCCACATTTGCGCAAGGAAAATGTTTATGAGGTTAAGCTGCTTGAAGAAAAAGATGCTTTAGAGCTTTTTTGTTGGAAAGCATTCGGCCAACCTCATCCTAAAGAAGGCTTTGAAAGGGTAATTGATAAAATTGTGCATAAAGCGCAATGCCTTCCTTTTGCACTTGATGCTTTTGGTTCCTATTTGTCTATTATGGATGATAAGGATGAATGGAATGCTTATGCAAATGAAATAGATAAAAATCTTGAGGAAAATATTTCCATTACACTTCAAAAGAGTTTTGATGCTCTCAATTATGGAGTCGTTCTTGGACAAGATTGTAAGCGAAAAGAATTATTTTTAGATATTGCATGTTTTTTCAATGGATGTTTAAAAAATAATATTATTCATATACTAGAAGCTTTTGGTTACAATCATGTATATGATCTTGGAGTTTTGAAGGACAAATCTGTCATAAGAATCTCAAATGGTGGACGATTGTTGATGCATGATTTTTTAGTAAAATTGGGTCAACAAATTGCAAAGAGTAGTAGATTATTGCAGAGTGAAGATATCATAAATGCACTAAGCACCAGTACCATAAGACTCGACGTAAGTATTTTCTCTGTCAATTCTTTAATATATTTGTCAATTATTTACACCTCATTAAACTTTTGTTTTTCTCTTTTGCATTCTAGGAAAATTGCGAAGTTCAAGGCATTGTTCTAAAACTCCCTTTGTTAGAAGATGAACAATTGAGTTTAGAATCCTTATCAGCAATGGTAAACTTGAGAGTGCTTCAAATTAAATGCAACATTTGTATGGAGTATCCAAATGTCATATGGGCTGGAGATACTTCAAAATTCAGCAATACTCAAGAGAAACTCAGGCATTATATGTATGGAAATATTGGATGGGAGGGAGACATTTCAAAACTCAAGCTAAGCAAAAAGTTATGTATTATGGAATGGTTTGGATATCCTTTCAAATCTTTGCCTTTAAATTTTGCATCAACCAAGCTAGTGGAGCTCAAATTGCCTAGAAGTTGCATTGAGCGCTTATGGGTTGGGCAAAAGGTGATTATGCAAACATTATTTGTTTTTCTTCAAACTTTTTATGACATTTCTTTGTTTGATTTAACAATTAGTTAGCCTATAATGAAGATTTTCAAAATTAAAGGTTGATTTAACAATTAGACACGTGACTTAGGTTAAGTCCCAAACCTTGAGACACTAGCCCTTGTAGATTGTATAATTTGGCCAATCTAATGCATCAGCTAGAGACCTCAAATGCTCAAAAAAATTGTTGAAATTGTTGCTGTCAGGTTATTGCAATCTTTCACGAGTTCCAGATGTGATTGGCTTGGAATCACTCAAAGTCTTGATCAGTCTGTGTCTTGATCTTTCTAAGTATTTCTAAATATTCCACATAATTGCTTTATTTGCAGTATCATGATATTAATGGACTACTACAAAAGAGTTTCCCTTTCCATTTGTGAGCTTTCAGTCTTGAGAGGAAATTCATGCATATAGAATTGAAGTAGGAGAATTATCCTTCGGAGTCTTAAGCATTTTTTTAGAAACTTTTATTATTTAAAATAATGTTTGCTTCATAGCTCCATCAAACAGGTACGGTTTGGATCGTAGGTAAGATTTTGGCTTAGGAAAATGTATTCTCTTCTCCTTTCCTATACTCATGTTCGATTTATTTATTTCATGTACACACCTATTGTCCTATAATAGATGTTTAGAAATTTAAGATGCATGAAGTTGAGCAGCTCACAAAATTTGATCGAGATACCAGACTTTGAAGGAATCCCGAACTTGGAGATACTAGATCTTACAAATTGTGAACGTTTGTCTAAGGTTTACGCATCTTTGGGACTTCTAAAACAGCTTAGAGAATTGCGTTGTAAAGGTTGCATCGGTCTTGGGCAATGCTCGGAAGTGCTTGCTGAATGCCTCTCAGGTTTAAGCGCTTTAGAAATATTAGATCTCACTCTTTGTGGTCTATTAGATGCGATAATTCCTAGTGATCTTAGTTGTTTAGGTTCACTCAAGTCTTTATGTCTACTTGGGAACAACTTTGAGAGAATACCAGAAAGCATCTACCAACTTTCAGCCCTTGAGCAGCTTCTAATTGATGGCCTTTACAATTACAAACCTGAAGGGCTGGAGTCGCGTGAGTGTATGCTTCCTCAACCGAAGCTTCGACTCTCGGGTTTAAGGTGCTTACAAGTTCTAAATCGGAGTTATCTAAATCTACGGGATGAAGTAATCAGTAATGATATTAGATATTTGTCCTCACTTGAGAATTTATGTCTCACTGGAAACGACTTTGAACGATATCTGTATTATTGGGAATCTTACCAAAAGCTCATCAGTGAGGATCGTGAAAACATTCTTTTCATTATGCTTTCAAGAGTTTTGGACGATCTCACTCATAAAAGCTCTCGTTTAAAAGAATTATTTTTAGATATTGTATGTTATTTTAACAAATGTTTAAAAAATGAAATTAGCCATATAGTAGAAGCTCTTGGTTACAATCTAAGGGTTGATCTTGAAGTTTTGGAACACTACTTCCTCTTAAAAGTCTCAAAAGATGGAACATTGTTGATGCATGACTTATATGTAGACCTAGGTAGACAAATTGCTGAAAATAGTAGATTATTGTGGAAAGAAGAAGTCATAAAGGTGCTGAATGCCACTCTTATAGGACCCAGTGTAGGTAATTTTTATTTGAATTCCTCAATATACTTGTGAAATAGTTTTACTCACTAATTTCATTTTTCTTGTTTTTTAGGAATATCATGAAATTAAAGACATTGTATTTAAACTCTCTTTTGAAGAAAAGGAACAATTTAATTTGGAGACCTTATCAGTAATGACAAACTTGAGAATGCTTTGGATTAGCTTCCGTGATATTTATTCAATGTGTTTTGATTATGATGACCTTAGGCTGCCTTATTCGTACAAGGAAGGATCAGTTTTGGATTGTCATGGTATCAATGATGAAAGGGTAAAATGGGATGGACTGCCTTCACAACTAGGGAGTGAGTTATGTATCATAGGTTGGTGGGGTTGTCCTATCAAAATCTTACAACTTGGGAAGTTTACCAAGCTTGTCAAGCTTAATTTGTGGGGCAGCCATATCGAGCGACTATGTGTTGAACAGAAGATAACATTGTGTGTTAAGCAAGTATTTTTCTTTTCTTCATTTTCACTTGATTTAACAATTTGTTCCTTTGCAACAGGGTTTTCCAGCATTAAAGGTCATAGACATGAGATGCTCAAAAAGGTTGATCACAACACCTAACTTGAGCCAAGTCCCAAATCTTGAGATATTGAATCTTTCAAGATGTGAAAAATTGCAAACCATTCATGGAGGCCTTAAACGGATTAAGGAATTGCGGCTATATGGTTGTCATGGACTGACGGAATTTCTAGTTGAGATTAGTTCAGAATTTCTTGAAGATCTCAATCTTTCTGAGTGTTCAAAGCTCACAAGGATTACAAATGTTCTGGGTGAGTTGCCATTTTTTCGCTCTCTTAATATTAGAGGGACTCGTATAAGTGAGTTACCTTTCAAGTCCACGAGTTTTCCATCTTTAGAGAAATTTTATGCATATGGCTCTGATTTACAAGAATTACCATACGGCATTGCTTTTGCGGGGAAACTCAGAGTATTAGAGATTTCGTGTAATGATTCAAATACATTCAAATTCCCTTCTTCATTCTCAGCTTTAAGTTCTTTAGAATATTTAACTTTGGGCAATTGCCTTCAATCGAATGAAGAAGTACTTATGGGTTTTGGAGACTTATCTTCACTCTGTGAATTGACGTTATCTGACAATAAAATTACAAAACTACCAGATGGTGTCTACAAACTCCCTGAACTTCCCAGTCTTATACTGGAAAACTGTACTAAGCTCCAATTGTCAGAGTTTAGATTTGAGAATTTAACATCTTTGGACACACTGGATTTGTCTTCCTGTAATCTAAGTACAATTCCTAAGTCCATTGGCTCCCGTTCCTTCTCGATTTCGTCTTTAAGCCTTGCTAATAACAGCTTTACTGAGTTACCGGACAGTATTTGTGAGCTTCCCCGACTTGAATTTCTTTGTTTGAGTGACTGTACCTCTCTTTGGGTACTGCCAAAACTGCCATTAAGTTTAGAAGTCTTGGACATAATTGACTGTCCTTTGTCAGCGGCATTTGATAGCCAAAGGATTAAGCAGATTTCGCCAGAGTTGTTACAGACCAAATTTTGTTCTTCGCTTGTTAACTATGTTGGTTTTGATTGCATACCTCATAAGATCCTGTATACTGAAAAGGAGTCCTTTCCTGTGAATTTCCCCCGCATTAGACCTATGAGGGTAGGATGTGTCCCTGTGGAAGAACCAAGAACCTTACCTGGGTTCATTTGCGGTAACATTATCTCCAATAAAAAAATTGAAGTGCACATGGATTGGAACTGGGGGAAGAGATTTAATGAAAAGGAAGCAGAGATATGTTTTCTATCAATTGTTTACGAAGTCACAGGAGAAAGCTCAGACACAGGAGCATGTGAGGGCAGTAATCCAGAGATTCTCCCTGTGTTTGTTTGTCAATTGCAACTCAAGGAAACAATTGCAGGACAGATTCCTGAGCTTGCTTCTCAATCACAACCTAATGAAGAGAGTCCAGTTTCCGTCGTTGTCCGTGTACCTAAAGTGGCTGGTGTTGGGTCATCATATGGAGTTTTGGTATCCATGGAGATTCCAGATTCCATAAGAAGGCCGAAAGAAGAGAAAATAAATATTTCAGATGTCTCAGGAGAATCGGAACAAGTGGAAAGTTCCATGGGAGAACCAAAATGCAAGAAAAGGAAGATTTCAGATTCTTCAGGAGAATCTGAACCTGTTAAAAGATGGAGTTTGGTGGCTTCAGTTACAGCAAGCAACGAGAAAGTGAAGTTGAAGGAATGCGGGGGGCGCGTCTTCCGTGGGGGACATGGCAAATGCGAAGAAGTTATTAGAGAAATTTCTCCACCCGGTTTAGATTTAAAGTACCTTTATCATAATTGTTCTCCATCTATGTACGTTCAGGGGCCCATAAATTAAATGAATTGCCGTAGCATCGGGGTTTAATGGGAAGAATCAATGCAGTGGTACAGATTTTGCTGTGGGCTACTGCTCAATCTTTCCACACCAGCAGATGAGGTAAAATTTACGCAAAAACTTCAAAAATGTTATCTCAACTTCCTTTCTCTTTCTTTTTTACAATCATTACTGCTTTACTAATAGTAAAATACTGGAGGACATACATTTTCCTGATTACTTTATCAGTGCTCTTGGGAGATTTAATCATCCATACATAACTTTTTTCTGGGAGCCTTTAGTCGCATGGCATATCAAAGTGAACTTGATATAATTTTGTTTTCTCTTTGTAATTTGATTGTTTTTTATTTAACAAAAACTTGTTCTATTTGTTGGGTTTTTTTTTTCCTTGCCAATATTTGATAGTTAATTTCATGGTTGGAGGCAATTTTGTTGAAGTATCTTTTCCTTATCGGTATGTTTAATCTTATATTTTTATTTTTCTGAAAGTTATAATATAGTTCAATTCATGTAAACCTTTTCAGTTATTTTTTGTTCTTGAATGTTGAATAGGTTTTATTTTCTTGTTAATAACTAATTAATGTTAAATATTTATCTAAAATTATAGGTAATATGAGGAGAAAACATACAAGTATATATTTCCATAGTTAGATAGCTTTTTGGTGTCAATAGAGTTAGTTTCCTAGTGTTTATCATTATCTTTCAATTTTTGTAGTTGCTAAATGTGATGCCTAAACAAAAATTTTAATAAGATATTTTATTGAATATGTTTTACTTGATAATCCTTGTTATTAATGAAACATTGATTAGTTGGACAAAACTATAGGAATTTTGTAACACAATGCTAATTCTTGTCATAGATATATTGTGCATAAAAGTTTTTAAAAGATTAATGCTATTTAAAAAACAGTCTCTTTAAGAATTACTTTAGAATTCTTGAAAATTTATGATGCAATATTTGTATCAAAATTTTTGTTTGTGAATTTGAATTCGATGAATATTGTGGAACAATTGCTTTGGTGTTTTGTGTCCCTAAATTGCTTTCCATTTATATTGAGCAGAATAAAGCTGGGTGTAGAGCTAGGGTGTATACACCACCAACATTGTTAGATAAATAGTTGGAGATTTTTTAGTAATGTTGACCATTTATGTGGAAGTGAAGAATTATTTGATGCCCCACATCTTTGTGCTGAAGCAAAGGTTAATCAACATTGCAAATGTACAAGTTAAGGTTGGATACTTGTCATAAGGACATAAATGTTAATAAATAAAATTTCTTATTTGGCTTAGCACTTGCATTTAAGTAGTTATGTTGGATATTAAAATTTATGCTTACTTAAGTAAATGCCTTTTTCACCATATTTTTAGTTATTTTCTTTAATATAGTTTAAATTTAAATTTATTTTTATTTTTAATAAATACTAATATTAAAATTTTATTTGATCATGTACTCTCTGTAATGGTATCAATTTATTGATTTAATATATGAAAAGCTTGGTTAGATAAGTAATAAGACCGTAATAATGATAGAGATTAAGAAAATTAGGTACTTATTTGATTATGAATGCACACTCGATAACTTTGTTGGAAATCTCTTTAGGACTTAACCATAGACAAAGATCGCTCTTGAATAAATACTGACGTTCATCCTCCTTCCAAAAACACATTTAGTCAAGTGATTTGATGGTTTTACCATCCCGATGATACGGTGGGGAATTGCTCGATATTTGAAGAAAATCAGGTTTTACGCACTTAGACCAGAAGTCTGCTTTTCACTCTAAAACATCGACGTTGCCTTTCGTGTCGGAGCGCCGGCCTCGCAAGCAAAGTAACGACCGGGGAATTCAGCCCTTCAAGCAGCTCGGTGACGTTGCACATAAAAGCAAATGTGAAGTTGCTGAAAACTGTGTTATTCGGTTTGGAGTGATGGTGATCCCCTTTAGATTTCCTGCCGACAAAACAAACTCGCCCAAAGACCTCTAGCGGCCCAGACGAAGATGTAGAACAACTTTCGTCTTCTTCTAACCCAACCCAGAGGACCTGTGCTTTACATCAGTTCAGCCATCGCCAGCATGGATATTCCTCCACCAAGACAATCCAGACAGCCGACAGGCAGAATGAATTGTTCTTGAAGCCCGGAGTTACAGGGGATCCCTCTGCATATTCCCCTGAAACCCGCATGAACCATATTCTCCTTCTCTCTCACTTGTAATGTGTTTCAGTTTATGCCCTTCTCTTTCCATTGATAGATAGCTTATATATTGGACACAAGGAGTCTCTTCATATCATTCCAGTTTGTACCAAGTACAGAGCATTATCAGCAACACTTATTCCCTCTCCTTTGTCTCGTGTTTTATTTGGTACTAGAGACGTGCTCTGTTTTTCACATATATGTTACGGTGTGTCCCTATGAATGTAGTGATTCTATGTATTTTTCTTTTATTAAGTGGTTATAATAACTTACTTGGTCTGATTAGGTTAAATGGGTTGGTAGATTTCTCATAATGGGTGTTGCGACACTGCAACCATTCTTATGGTAAGATTAGTTAGTTATAAGAAAGGAATTAAAATCATTGTTAGATTAAGTAGTTAATTTGTTATAATAATTTTGAGGGAAGGAAGATTAATTAATTAGTTTGTTATAATAGCTTTGAATCACTGAGTTGTATTTAAAAAAAATAAAATGATATTTTTCATATTTTGAGAAAAGGGAAACGTATAATAAATTACAAAGAGAGTAATAAATTAAAAGTTATTCTAATCCCTATCATTTGACTATTTCATTCTTTGAGTGGATCATAATGTGTCATCTGGACTGGAAGCATTGAGCGAACCCCTTCAACTTCTTTCTCTTCTTCTTTCTTCTCAACACAGCCACGAAAATACGATGTTTTTCTCAGCTTTCGCGGTGAAACCCGCCATGGTTATACAGATGCTCTCTATCATGCTATGAAAAACTTGGGGATTATTGTCTTCAGAGACAGAAAAAAGCTACCGTTTGGAGAAAAAATTAATACAGCTCTCTCGGACGCAATAGAAGAATCTCGATTCGCAGTAGTTGTTATTTCACCGGAGTTTGCTACATCTAAAGCGTGCCTGTTTGAGCTTACCGTGATCACTGGAAATCTCTTTTGGGTGGAGATGACCTGCTGACATCATGTAAACATGCTCTAAAGGAAGTGAGCGATCTTCGCGTAGAGGTGGTAACAGAAGACGGGTATCATCACTTTCACTTAACCGATACATTAGTGTAAAGAATTTTATTTGTTTTCCTAATCAAATTGAATTAGAGCATTTCTTAGTTCATTTTGACTTTTTTTTTTAAAAAAATACAGCCATGAGATGGAAGTTGCGAAAAAATTCAGTTCCATGATATTTAGTAAGTTGGTAGAAAGCTCTAAAAGCCTTTCTAAGCTTCTTGTTGGAATAAGTCTTCCAGTAGCTACAATTATGAAGCTAATTAATATAGAAGAAGAGAATGTTTCTCACGTTATAGGGATTTGTGGGAGAACAACATTTATGCGGTTGGGGCGCTTAATAAGGACGATTCTCTAGAGCTTTTTTGTTACTGTTTTTCATTACGCTTAGAAGAGCTTTTGATGATCTCGCTCATAGAAGCCCGACAAAACAAGTTCTGTTGTTCAAAAGAATTATTTTTAGATATTGCATGTTATTTTAATAAATGTTTAAAAAGTAGAATTAGCCATATATTGGAAGCTCTTGGCATGTTGGAGTTTTGGTGGACTACTCTCTTTTAGAGATCTCAAATGATGGAAGATTGATGACTTATATGTAAACTTGGGTCAGTAAATTGCCAAGGAAAGTAGATTATTGTGGAAAGAAGATGTTACAAAGGCACTGACCGCCCCTACAATTTTTATTTTTCTTATTTTTTAGGAATATCGTGAAGTTAAAGGCATTGTACTTGAAGAGATGTCATGGTGTTTTGAATACTTTTTTTTAAAAAAGGAACCATTTAATTTTGATAGCCATGTTGAGCAAGTAGGAGTTAATCAAAAGGTAATAGTATATCTTATGCAAGTATTTTGCTTCTTTATCTTTTTATATTCCTCCGCTCCCCGCCCCCCGGGGATTTAGCGATTTGTTCCTTTGTAACAGGATTTTCCACTATAAAAGGTCATAGACATGAGTCACTCAAAAAGGTTGATCTCGATACCTGACTTAAGCCAAATCCTAAACCTTTAGATGCTAAATCTTGCAGGATGCATAACTTTGGTTACCATTCAGGGACAGCTCAAACGGATCAAAAAGTTAAACCTAAGTGGTTGTTGGGAACTGGAGCAACTTTCAGATGAGATTACTTCCAAATTTCTTGAAATTCTGAATATTTCTGAGTGTTCAAAGCTTAGAAAATTTTCAAATGTTCCAAGTGAGTTGCCATATTTGCGATATCTTCGAATTGATGGGACTCGTATAAAGGAGTTACCCATCAAGTCCACAAGTTTTCCGTCTTTAGTGACATTTTTGGTAAATGAAAGAGACATACGAGAATTACCATTCGGTGTTGCGTCTGCAGGAACACGCCAGATTGTGCGTATGGACTTATCTTACACTAAAATTACAAAAATACCAGATCATGTCTGCGAACTCCCCACACTACATCATCTTTCACTGTGTGGCTATACTGAGCTTGAGTTGTTAGAGATTGGATTTGAGAATTTAACATCTTTGTGGAGACTGGATTTGCCTTGCTGTAAACTACGTACAATTCCTGAGTCTATTGGCTCCCCTTCCGTCTCAGAGTGGTCTTTAGAGCTTGCTAATAACACATATAGTATTTGTCAGCTTCCCCACCTTGCACATCTTAATTGATGTCTACCCTTTTTCGAGTGTTGCCAAAACTGCCATTAAAGTTTTCTTCCTTGAGCATAAGTAGTTGCCCTTTGTCGGGGCCATTTGTTAGTCAAGGGACTGATCAGATTGTGCAAGCGTTGTCACGGACCGAATATTGTGCTTCTACGGTCGCCTATGTTGGGTTTGGTTGCAAACCTCACAAGATCCTATATGTCGGAAGGGTTGGAAGGGGGTTTTATAATGTAAGTTTCTTCTTCTCCTTTTAGGCATACATGCATCTTATTTACCAAATGGATAAAATGACACTTGTGATATTGACTGAAAGAAATATAATCTAATGCTTTTCCTTTCATATCATATATATATATATATATATATTTATTTATTTATTTATTTTGTCTACAGCATACCATCGGACACCCCGCGGTGGTAGTAGCATGTTGTCTCATGCGAGAAACAAGAACCCCGCGTGGGTTCACTTGTGGTGACATTATCTCCAATAAAAAAATTGAAGTGCATATGGACTGGAAATTTGAGAAGATACTTATTCGAAGCGAACCGGGGACATGTGTTTTGCAGATTGTTTATGAAGTCACGGGAGAAAGTTCAGATACTGGAGCATGTGAAGGCAGTAATCCAGAGATGGGAGCACGTGAAAACAACAGCGGTATTCTTCCTATGTTTGTTTGTCAATTACAACTCAATGAAACAAGTGCAGAGCAGATTCCTGAGCTTGCTGCTTGTCAAGCACAACCTAATGAAGAGTCTCCATTTTCCGTCATTGTTTATGTACCTGAAGCGGCTGCTGTTGGTTCATCATATGGAGTTTGGGTATCCATGGAGATACCATATACCTCGGTGACTCTTCCATATTCCATGCTGCAAGAAGAGGAAATAAATATTTCAGATGTCTCAGGAGTATCAGAACAAATGAAAGTTCCACAGGAGAACCAAAATGCAAGAAAAGGAAGATTTCAGATTCCTCAATAGAATCTGAACCTCTTAAAAGATGGAGTTTAGTGGCTTCAGTTACAGCAAATAACGAGGAAGTGAAGTTGAAGGAATGTGGGGCACATCTCTTCCGTGGGGGAGATAGTATGCGCAACTTAACAGAAGTTGCTAGTGAATTTTCTCAAGCTGGTTTTGATTTAAAAAGTCATTTTTGTTATGTTGGTTCTTTGTATTTTGATAGCCTACGATGCCAATGAGTTGCTGTGACATCTGGGTTTGATGGGAAGAATCAATCCAGTGGGTATTGATTTTGCTCAAAGTGTGGGCTACCGCTCAATCTTTATGCAGCAGCTAGCTGAGGTAAGATTTACTCAAACGTTAAAAATGTTATCTCGACTTCTTCTCCCTTCTTTTCAAGAATCCTTACTATTTTACTAATATTAAAATGTCGGGGAACTTAACATTTTCATGATTACTTTATCAGTGCCCATGGGCGATTTAATCATCCTTACATAACGTTTTTCTAGGAGCCTTCAGTTGCAGGGCTTATCAAAGTTGTTGACAAGTCACTACAAAACAGCAACAGCACTTCTGCAGATCAAACTTCTTCCAGTGTCAACAAACACTGATGGTGTTTAGCAGTTTTCAGTTACTGTAACTACATTTAGTTTGTCAGTTGCAATTCAGTAAAAATTCTGTTTTATTACTGGCTTTTTTTTTTTTTTTTTTTTTTTTTTTTTTTTCTGTTACCGGTTTTTCTTTCTTGCCAATATTTGACAGTTAAATTCATCGTCCGAGGCAATTTTATTGAAGTATCTATTCCTTATCGGTATGTTTAAATTTATAATTTTTTTTTTCTAAAAGTTATAATATAGTCCAATTCATATAAACCTTTTCAGTTATTTTTTTTTTCTTGAATGTTGTATAGCCTTTATTTTCTTCTTGATAACTAATTAATGTTAAATATTTATTTAAGATTACAGGTAATGTTTAGGAGAAAAAGTATATATTTCCATAGTAAAATGGCTTTTTGATGTCAATAGAGTTAGTTTCCTAATATTTATCATTACATTTCAATTTTTGTAGTTGCCAAATATGATGTTCAAACAAAGATTTTTATGAGATATTTTATTGAGTATGTTTTACTCGAAAACCCTTGTTGTTAATAAAACATTGATTAGTTGGATAGAACTATAGGAATTTTATAACACGATGCTAATTCTTGTCATACATATATTGTGCATAAATTTTTGAAAAAGATTAATCTATTTAAAAAAAAATCTCATTAGAAATTGCTCTAGAATTCTTGAAAGCTTATGATACAATGTATGTATCAAAATTTTTGTTGTGAATTGGAATTCAATGAATATTGTGGAAGAGTTCCCTAGTGTTTTGTGTCCCTAAATTGCCTTCCATTGAGCTTAATAAAGCTTGGGATGTATATACCACCAACTTCATTAGATAAATAGTTGGACATTTTGAGTAATGTTGACTATTTATGTGGAGGTGAAGGATTATTTGATGCCCACATCAAATACCGATGTGGGCATCAAATATTGAGATGAAGCAAAAGTTGGTAGGCATTGCCAATGTACAAGACAAGGCTTGATACATGGCTTAAGGACATAAAACAGGTTAATCTTTGTATTTTGTGTTAAGAAATAAAACTACCTATTTGGCTTAGGACTTGCATTTAGATAGTTGTTTTGGAGATTAAAATTTATGCTTACTTACAAGAGTGCCTTTTTCACCATTTTTTTTAGTTATTTTCTTCAATATGGATAAAAATATTAAAATTTTATTTGATTGTGTACTCTTTATAAATGTATCATTTTATTGATTTAATATATGAAAAGTCTAGTTAGATAATTAATTAAACGGTAATAATGATGGAGATTGAGAAAATGAAGTACTTATTTGATTAAGAATACACACTCGATCACTTTGTTGGAAATCTTTCTAAGACCTAACCATAGACGAAGATCGATCTTGAATAAATATAATGTTCATCCTCCTTCCAAAAACACTTTTAGGCAAGAGATTTGATGGTTTTACCATCACGATGATGCTGTACGGAATTGCTCGGTATTTGAAGAAAATCAGGTTTTCCGCACTTCGACCAGAAGACTTCTTTTCGCTCCGCAAACGTTGCCCTTCGCGTCGGAACGCCGGCCTCGCAAGCAAAGTAAAATAAAGGTAGAACTTGCTTTCAATGCTGAGCACCGGGGAATTCAGCTCTTCAAGCAGCGGGGCGACGGAGCACATAAAAACAATTGTGAAGTTGCTGAAAAATGTGTTATTCGGTTTGGAGTGATGGGTGATCTCCTTCAGATTTCCTGCCTATAAAACAAACTTGCCCAAAGACCTCTAGTGGCCCAGACGAAGATGCAGAACAGTTTTCGTCTTCTTCTAGGCTCAACCCAGACGGCCTGTGCTTCACATCAGATCAGCCGTCGCCAGTATGGAGATTCTTCCACCAAGACAATCCAGTCAGCCGTCAGTTAGAATGAGTTGTTCTTGAAGCATGGAGTTACAGGGGATCCCTCTGCATATTCCCCTGAAAACCTGCATGTATGATATTCTACTTCCCTCTCTCACTTGTAATCTGTTTCAGTTTATGCCGTTCTCTTTCCATTGATAGATAGCCTATATATTGGACCCAAAGGGTTTCTTCGTATCATTCCAATTTGTACCAAATAAAAAGCATTCTCAGCAACACTTGTTCTCTCTCCTTTCATGTTTTATTTGGTATTGGAGACATGCTCTATTTTTTACATATATGTTATCATGTGTCCCTATGATCATGACACGAATGCAATGGTTCCGTGTACTTTTCTTTTATTAAGTGGTTATAATAACTTACTTGGTCTGATTAGGTCTCGTGGGTTGGTAGATTTCCCACTCTTTCTGGAATAGATGGAGCTCCCTACTGGATTGCGCCCATTGGCTTGAATAGAGTGGCACCACTTTTTAATCCATTCCCGTATCTACCCTAAAATGGGTCGTACTATCCCAAGATGCCTGGTGGAGCAAGAGTCCTTTGCACGACTTCATACGATCCGGATGCCTTCTTTGTTCTCCGGCTATATGGATGATCCGGGATGCTACAATTGGCGGCCTATTATTAGGCCACGAGCCTTCTCCATGGTGGGAACTCACACGGGTAGCCTATTGCTCCATAGACATGTTCGAGCTGAGATTTTATTGTGATTCAAATTATATTACATCTTATGATGGAGAGGTTAACTACTAGTTTTGGCATAATGCTCAAGAACTCTTTAATATCATGGAGAGTCAAAAAGAAACCAACTATTTCACTTTCATCCATAAAAGTTGAATATGAAGCTATGTAGGTCACCACGTATCAAGTGGTTGGGATTATAGGATTATTGAAAGATTTGGGGTTTTATTAATGAAGCCTTATTGTATTATGACAAAAAGGTAGCAAAGAAAATAATTACAAATATTATTTTTTATGAATGGATGAAGCATATTAATGTTAATTGTCATTATGTGAGAGAAAAAATACAACAAGAAATTATAGAAATGCACCACATTTCTTCCAATGAGTAACTTGCAAATTTATTCACTAAAATACTTTGCAGTAAACAATGTTGACACCTTTTATCCAACCTTAGAATATTTGATTTGTTATCTGCTAATGTACATTGCTGTATTAGGTTATTTGATTGCATTGGATTTTCCTAATTGTATTAGATTTACTATTTTCAAGTATAGCATACTAGTTACTATGTAAGCTAGGCCCAAGCTTATGTATATAGATGTTGTCCTGCAATGTTCTTCTCATTGCAGATTTAATAAACTTGAATTCTCTCACTTGTTGCCTTTATGTCGATATTTGTGACAGTTGACCATATTTGGCCACCGAATGACAATTGCTCCCGCTGAAACACATCTATCCTGGAAGTTGGTGAACAGTGTTGGGCTTGGACCACCACTCCAGCAACAGGATTCAGATGTATTATATTTATGTTATAAAGGCTTGTTGTCTGGGTCCGATTTCATCATAGCTCAAGGAGGGGAGAGCCCTATGTTAGCTGCAAACACCTGATTGTTATGTCCAAAACCACCCTTGTTGAATTGCCTTGAGTTCAACAATGATTACCTCCTATGGTGCAATAATTGATAAACAGACTTGACAGTTCATGGACCTGTAGCAAGTACAAAATAGTAGGGATTAAGAATCTTGTCACAGTAGAACCAAAGGAACTTGCAAAAGTTTTAATTATTGATGGTCGTTGCGCCACATCACTGTGACGGTTGGCACTATAAAAAGGATTTGAATCCTTATTACTATATGCATGTGGGGTGACAAAGAAGCGACTGATATGTGCGTGAAGAAGGTGACAAAGGAAACCCACTGCAAAACCCGATGTGTCATCCATTTAAAATATAAATTTTAGCATAGATAGAGTCAGTAGAGTAGGTAAAGCCTTTTACATAAATATAATGTTAAATGATGGGTGATAATTTGACATGACATACATTGGTTAAGCTTAATTATAAAGTAGAGTTATAAATGAGAGATTATATTAATTTATGTCATCTTACCATTTAGATCCTTTCACATGATTAATGATGTGTCAACTAATCAAAAATTTTATATTACATTACTGTGATTCGTATATTACAAGAAGTATCATGAGACTTTTTTATTTTATAATCATGGTATTATTGGACAACGTAAGTTAGAAACATGAAATTGAAAAATTGAAAACTTGTAAATTAGTAGCAAGTGAAAAAATGTAATCAAAAGAAGTATTGACATCATCTTAGTAGAACCAAAACAAACCGACAAAGTTGAATTGTCCATGGTATTAACGCCACATTTAGGCACCTCACCGAAAGAAATAAAATAAAATAAGGAAACGACTCTGCTTTTCAGACCACAATGAGTTCTGAATAAAAAAATAAAAAGAATTCGAAAGCTTTTATCATGGCACTCTATGATAGGGAGATTATTCTAATCCATATCATCTAATAGCTTGGTTCCTTTCACGTGGATGAGGCCAAATGTGTCAACCAATTCGAAAGCTTTTGTCATTTACTTTACTATATCGGGAGCAGATGGAGTAGGTGAAGAACTTAAGGAAATAAAGTATATGTAATAATGATCGGTTCATTAACTTGACATTTAGTGATTAAACTTAATGATGAAAGAGTTATAAATTATAGATAATTCTAATTCGTACACCTAGGCATTTGGATGCTTGCATGGTATAATACTTCATCCAATCAAAAAGACTTTTCTTCTTCATATTTTGGTATATGTGCAATAGGTGGGGCTTTTACGAAAATACGTAACATGTAATGATGGGGGCCCATTGACTTAGAATTCTTCTCACGGCGACCAATTATTTCACAGCGTAGAAAGCTACGGAGAGGATAAAGAAATAACCCAACTTAATCCACTTGTTAGAGAAATTAAAGGCTTTTATTGTTCTCTATACTTTTTAAAGAAAAGGTTTTCATTAAGCATGTGAGCATTTGTTACACAAGCATGGCTCTTATCGTTCAATACGATTATTATTTGAAATGGCTTCGAGTACTTACCTCCATATGAATCTCTTGGTGTTGAATTGCTTGATCTTTTGATAGGTGCCTTGGGCTTTTACAGTTTTTATTTATAACCATGTTATTTTTTTGGACAAAGTAAGTTACTAGCATGATAGTAATTGTTGCAATAAAAAAATTATACCGGACTTCAAGCTTATGTACTTCTGATTTACATATTCATACTAAAAAGAAAAAAAGAAAAAAAAAAGAATTGACAACTGATGGTTTGGTAGTAAGTGAAACATTGTAATCAAGAGGAGTATTAACTCTATCTTCGTAAAGCCAAAATAAACCAACAAAGCTGGTAATTATTGCTAATCTTTGCTCACAATTAGGAACCCCGCCTAGAAAACGAAAATAAAAGAAACGACTCTACTTTTCACAATGGGAAGCCCTCCATGGTAGAATATTCTGCCCACATCAGCTAATAGCTTTGTTCCTTTCATGTGGACGAGACAAAAAATGTGTCATCCAAATCGAAAGCTTTTATCTACTATATTGGGGGCAGGTGGAGTAGGTGGAAATTTTATAGAAATAGGATATGTTTAATGATGGTTGAGTCATTAACTTGACATTTAGTGATTCAATCTCTATCATCTAACCTTTGGATGCTTGCATAATATAATTTGTTATCCAATTAAAATTATTTTATTTCATATTTTGGTATAGATGGAGTTGGTGGAGCTTTTATGAAAATAATATAACATGTAATCATGGTAATCCATTGAATTGGAGTTCTTCTGGCGTTGTCCAATTTCACAACCTAGAAAGCGTTGGAAATGATAAAAAACCAACCCAATTTAACCTATTTGTTAGAAAAACCAAATCTCTCTTAGTGTTCTTCCTACCCTCGGAAGAAAAAAAAAAATTCCCATTGGCCATATGAGCGTCTGTTACACAAGCGTGACTCTTACCAGCAATCTGTTATTATCTAAGATCATCCTAAAAAGTTACCTCCGTAAGAATTGCCTCGTATTAAATGCATATTGTGACTTAGTATTGAATTGCTTCATCTTTTGATGAGTGCTTTGTGCTTCTATAGGTTTTTGAGTTAGGATTCTTATAAATAAATTGTATAACTTTTTTTTTTCAAATAATGAAATAAGGAACTGTAATATGTAATCAGAGAAGGGAAGGAATTTGGTTGCATAACCTCGTAATATATCTTTTCTAACTTGCATGTACTATATATGGCTGAACACAATAAAATATGATTTCATAATAATTCGAGCACTTATTTTTGAACGATTTGTGTAGTTCTATTTTCTGCTTTCCAACTCCTATGTAGTAAAGATTAAATATGATACGGAAACTATTCAATAAATAGAATTGCGACCACCATTTCAAAGGCTGAAAGTCGATAATCCAATTTACTAAGCCTATTTATTAAACAAAACTTGCCACTGCCAACGTTTCTAACAAAGGTTGGATTAAACAAGCCCGTGACCTTCCACTGGAATACTTTAATCTTTTGAAATTCATGCTGGATGTCGAGTCTTTTTTCTTCTTCTCTCTTCTTTCTTTTCTTTTTTCTCTTTCTTCATTTCTTTAACTATTTGTTATTCTACAACTTAAATGAGTGGCTTATGAAATTTGATAGAGAATCCAAATTTCAACAAAGTCTCAAACTTTAACGTGATACAGGTGATTGTACAAGCTTGTACAAGATCTATCTATTTATCCGCTTTCTCAAATAGTTAAGAAACTTGTTTATAGAAGTTGCAAAATTTTCAAAAGACTTCCCAACAAATAAGCTTGGAATCACTCAAAAGTTTCAGTATCATGTTGCGAGGCTCAATAAATTTTCAAAGATTATAGGTAATATGACATTTTTCTGATGCCTAATTTTGAATGAAATTGCCATTAAAATATGACTATTATTTTAAATTACTACTATTGTTAGTCGCTAACGTGGTAACAAACGTCCACAGCCTGTTCACGAAACTTATGGAATCATCATTTAAAATATTTAAACATACCACCATGTTCTGCTATTTTCATTCGAGAGGGTTCAGCATCGTATGGAAAGCTGTTTTTGCAAAGTCCCAGGAGACTAGAGGTCAAGGAAAGTTTCCAATACCACTTCTCTCCGTCTTTCACACGACTTGTAAATTTCTCTCCACTTTCTGGCGAAACGGAAATTCCCTTCCTCTGCACCAGAGAAGGAAACTTCCCTTGATACTAAATCAGGTGAGTCTCGGAGTCCTCGAATTAGGCGTTGGATTACACAAGCTTGTGAGTCTCGGATGGCTTCAACGAGCAATCAGATAGCCCCTTCTTCATCTTCATCATCATCATCATCGTCATCTTCTTCTTCTTCTTCTTCTTCTTCTTCTTCTTCAATTCCTCCGTGGAAATATGAGGTTTTCCTCAGTTTTCATGGCGAAGACACCCGCAACGGTTTTACAGACCACCTGCATCATGATTTGGAGAGGAATGGGATTATTGTCTTTAGAGATGACACGGGAATGGAACGAGGAGAGCGAATTGGCCAGGAGCTATTGAAAGCAATAGAAGAATCCCTCTATGCAGTTGTTGTTATCTCCGAGAACTATGCTTTCTCTGAGTGGTGCTTGAGGGAACTGACCAAGATCGTGGAATGCAAGAAACAAGGTCACTTGAAGGTCTTTCCAGTTTTCTATCTTGTTGATCCATCCGATGTGCGAAATCTGAGGGGGAGTTTTAAAACAGCATTCGACCGACATAGAGAAAGAGGGGTTGACCAAGAGCAGGTGAATTCATTGGCTGCTGCTTTGAAAGAAGTGGGTAACTGCATTCTAGATCCACCCGACATACAAACAGAGGAGGTGAGCTTTGGAGAAGCTTCCGCTGGTAGTAGAGACGACCCCGAGGTTGGGAAAGAGCTTTATGAAACATGGAGATCTACTCTTACTGAAGCGGGTTATCTCGCCGGGTGGCATGTTCATAATAGGTATCATTATTATGATCTGCTAACTAAACTTGATTGGCTAATTTCCATAGATTAGAATGACGAATCTTATTTACTAGCTGAACCAAATCGAGAGGAAGCAACTTTTAGTTTGTTTGTCTCTTTTACAGGTCCGAATCAACAGTTATTGAAGAAATCGTTAAAACAGTCTTTGAAGGTTTGATGCGTAACTTGCCAGAGGTTCCCAAGTTTGTCGTTGGAATGGAGTCTCCACTGATGGAAATGTGGAAATTACTTGATATAGGGTCGGATGATGTTCGTTATGTTGGGATCTGTGGAATGAGCGGAGTTGGTAAGACAACTTTGGCCAGAGTAATTTATGAGAGAGTTTCTTCTCAATTTACTGCCAGCTGCTTTGTTCCTTCTATTGGAGAAGCATTGACCTTGTTCGTAAACAGAAGTACCTTATTTCTAACCTCCTCACGGACACGGTGGCAAGCAGATCGCGTGGTTTTGATACCTACCAGGGAATCCAGGTGTTAAGCAACAGATTGCGTAGGAAGAGAGTTTTTATTGTACTGGATGATGTGTGTCAGAAAGAACAGATAGAAGCATTGGCAGGGAGTGGTAATTGGTTTGGGAGAGGAAGCAGAATCATTTTCACCAACACAAATCGTCATCTGCTGCACAACAATATTTATGAGGTTAAGGAGTTGAACAATGCCGACGCCTTAAGTCTCTTTTATCATAAAGCGTTCAATAAACGTCCTCCTGAAAAAGAGTCCGTCGAGAAAGAGTGTGCAAAGCATCCTCAAAGACAGTCTGAAGAACAGCCTGCCAAACCTTATCCTGAAAATGAATTCGCGGAATTGATTCAAGATATCGTGGATTGTGCGCAAGGACTTCCTTTAGCGCTCGAAATCTTTGGCTCCTACTTATACAAGGTGGAGAAAAAGATTGTATGGGAGAGTTACCTAGAACGATTGAAAGCATATCCTCCCAAAGATATTCTAGAGAAGCTTAAAGTCACTTTTGATAGATTGGATGATGAGGCACAAGAAGCATTTATGGATATAGCATGCTTTTTCAATGGATGGCACGAAGATATGGTTAAATCTAAACTAAACAGTTTAGAAGGTAACTCTTCAGAAAGTATTCTTTTGGACCTTGAACGAAGATGTCTCATAAAGTTCTCGAAGAATAGACAATTTTTTATGCATGATTTGCTGGCCAAAATGGGAAAAAAAATTGCTGGACAAAGCAGAATATGGCATCCGGAAGATGTTATTTCTACGTTAAGAAAAAGAGCTGTAAGTAAATTAATCTAAATTAGTGCACGTTAAAATATATTTGATACTTATTCTATTATGAGTTTCTTTGTTATATTTACCGTACTATTTTTTTTTTCTTTTTTCTTTTTTGGGTTTCTAGGGACTTCGTGAGGTCAAAAGCATTGTCCTGAAACTTCATTTAATGGATGAGAAGAAGCTATCTTATGATGCCTTCTCCTTAATGGAAAACTTGAGAATGTTTTGTATTAGCCTCGATAATGATGAAAAGAATACACAGGTGAGGTGGTATGGAAACAATCAAGAATTTGAGCTAAGCAACCAGTTACGAGTAATGGAATGGGCAGGATGTCCTTTAAGCTTCTTGCCAACTGGGGAGAGTTTCGAGCCAACTGACCTTGTTGAGCTTAGTCTAAGACACAGCAAAGTTATTAAATTATGGGATGGAGATAAGGTAACATTTTTTCTTCCAAAAGTGTAACTTCTTCTTTTTACTTCTTTTCAATTTATTTAATTATTGTTTATCTATGACAGAATCTTTCGCAATTGAAGCAAATAGACTTGAGCTTCTCACAATTGTTGATCGAGATACCAAACTTAAGGGGACTCTTAAACTTGGAGGTACTTGACCTTTCATTTTGTTCATCTTTATCTACTGTTGACTCATCCGTTGGATGCCTCAAACAGCTTAGAAAATTGTTGCTAAAAGGTTGCAGTCGACTTAAGCAACTTCCAGAAAAGTTTAACTTAAGATCTCTTGAAGTTCTGGATCTTTCTCAATGTTCAAAGCTGAAAATGCTTCCAGATATTTCTTCTAGCTCAGCATGTTTGAGGAATCTTAATATTAGTTGGACTGATATAGAAAAGTTACCTTCCTTGGTTGTGGGATTTTCATCTTTAGAGAAATTTATTGCACATGGAACTAAAATCAAAGAATTACCATCCCACATTATTTCTTAAGAGAAACTCAAATATTTATGTATTTCTTGTTTTGGATCAAATTCTAGTTTTCAAGTCCCTCAATTCTCAACTTTGAGCTCTTTAGAAGTCCTAAATTTGGGTGTTGGGAGTATGTTAGATGAAGCAAATCCTCTAGATCTTAGCGGCTTATTTTCACTCAAGAGTTTAATTCTAACTAAAAATAAACTTTTGAAAATACTAAAGAGTGTATGTCAAGTTCCTAACCTACATCAGCTTTCACTAATAGGCTATAGAAACCTGCAGTTGTCCGATGTTCCATTCTCAAGTTTAAGATCTTTATCAATACTTTGTTTGAGTGATTGCTATCTACAGAATGGAGCAATTCCTAATCCTATTAGTTGCTGGTCCTCAATCTCAAGGTTAAATCTCGGTGGTAACAATTTTACAGAGTTACCAGATAGCATGTGTGAACTTTCCAATCTTGAAAATCTTGATTTGAGTAGTTGTCATTGTCTTGGGACATTGCCAAAACTGCCATTGAAATTACATTCCTTGATACTAAGCCGTTGTGAACGGTTGGAGGCATTTGATAGTCAAATCAGTGCATCTTGTTCGACGGTTGCCTATGTTGGCTTTGCTGGCATATCTCACAGGATCTTGTATTTGCATCCTGAAAGTCCCCCGTATAAGGATCACAACGTGAGTATTTTCAACTCCTCTTTGGTTTACATCTATCTCATTCACGACATAGACAAAGTTACTCCAGCATCGCTGGTTAAAAGAACTGTAACTAACTTTCTTTCTATCTTGGTGCGTTTTTTCGTGTACAGGATCACCTTATCGAACCTATGGTAACATGTGGCCCCACACTAGGACCAGAAATCTCGGAGTGGTTCATTCAAAGAAGTACAAGTTCCGACGGAAGAGTTCAACTTTCTGTAGATTGGACACTAGACGATGGTTTATCCGGACCATTGGCATGTGTTCTATTGATTGGCTATGAAGTTCAAGGGCATGACCAAATGTTTCCTGAGTTTGTTTGTCGATTACAACTCAATGAAGAGGATTCAAAACAAACCTTGCTCCTTTCTATACCTAAAGTGACTTGTGTTGGGCCACATGGAATTTGGGTGTTTATAAATATTCCAGATTCCCTGCAAGTACCGGAATCTATGGAAAGCTGGAGATACCAGTTTTTAATTACAGCAGAAGGGGAGAATGTGGAGTTGAAGGAATGTGGGGTGCGTCTTCTCGGTGTAGAAGCTGATTGGGAGTTCTCTCAATTTGTTAGTAGCATTTCTGGGCCTGGTTTGGAGTATGGAAGCCTTGATCTTTCGCTTAATCGTTTTCTCTTTGTCACTGGCCGTATAAAGGAATAATGATCAATGCCTTTTTTAACTTCTTGGTAAGTTTGGGGACTCCAACTCTCTTACGTACCGGTTAGATGAGGTAGACTTGGCCAAATGTTAAAATGTTATCCTAAATTTCTTTCTGTTTCTTGTTTCCTGTTATTACTATTTTACAGTTGATCTTTGAGCATTGATGCTGCTAGATCGCCCTTAAAAGAACTTTTTAAGATATGGTAGCGGGAGCCCAACATAGATATATCAATGAGCTTCATATATATATATATTTTTTATTTGTATTTTGGTTTTTTTTTTTTCAAAAGAATCTTGTTTTATTTCCTGCCTTTTTTTGGTTGCCCATATTTGACTAAGTTGGATTGATGCTCGGAAGAGATTTTTTTTTTGAAAACATTTGCAATTTAGACGCACTTTTAAACTCATATGTTTGGAGTTTCCTTTTTGCATTTTCAAATTTATGATTTAGGCCAATTTTTATCTTCCTTTTTATGTCATTTTGATTTAAGTCTTTGAATGTGGAATAATTTTTATTTCACTCTTTAATAGTTAACTACTTTTGAAACTTTATTTGAAATATCAGGTTATGTTCAAAAGGTATAAGTAAATGTTCCTAAATTGAAATGGTTGTTTTAGTGTTGATGGAGTTGGTTCCCCAATGTTTGTCATCATCTTTTAATTTTTGTAATTGCCAAAGATGATGTCCTGTAAAGATTAATCTAAAACATATTTATTGTGTATTACTTTTTAATTTTTGTAATTGCTAAAGGTGATCTTTAATGGAGATTGGTATGAAACATTTTTGTTACATATCTTTTAATTCACAATTCTTTTTAAATGATGAAACATTTAATCAATTGGGTGTGACAATAGAATTTGATGGTAATGACAAGATGCTATTAAGAAAAGTTTATGTTATTATTCTCTTTAGATAATTCTAAAAAGATGTTGCAATGCTTGTTTAAAAATCTCTATCAACAAAAATACTTTATTGATTTTTTACTTATTATAGGTAATTTTTGATTCTTCAATATTCTATAACTTTTATTTTACTCTTTGGTAACTAAATAATCTTAAAAATATATTTGAAATTGTATCTTGTGTTTAAGACAAAACATAGAAGTAGATCTTCTCGTAATAAAATGAGCTTTTGGTGTCAATAGAGTAAAAATAGTCTAGCTTCAATTCATAAATGTACATTTATATACAAATATCAGCCAAACCAAGATACCCAAAGTAAAACATTCAACAACATGCTAAACATACTTAAAATTACTAAATACATAATAGTGCTTTCGAAATACAACTTATATGTGACAAGTCACCAATTGAGAGACCAAGCTGGTAACAAAAGTTTGATGCTTTGAGTCAACATTTTTATAGTCCTTTTATTACTAACTTCTATGATGATGTTGGAAGCACTTCAGAGAGTATGAATGAACACTAATGTGGAGATAACAATAACATGAATTTCTTCAACATTAAGTTTTCTACTTTGGATGCTCATAGATTTTGGAGCAAAGCTCGTGGATCGGTGAAAAACGTTAAATAAGGACAATACATGGTGACATGCTTTACAGATCATAGGCATTAAGGATTAAGGATTTGAAAATGACAATGCATGCCGGATTATTCTTCTGTTATGTGGCCGTTCCATGGATATAGGAAAATTAGAAAGTGACTTCAAAACTAAGGAATGAGAAGAATATGATCAGTGGGACTACTGTGTCCAAGACAAGTTCATAAATGATAAACAATCCCAGTCATGATTTCAATGGGGGTATGGCTCTGGAAACAAATTTGTATAGTTGATATCAGACATTTCCAAATATTTATCAAATTCTCCTAAGAAATCAGTAGCACACTCTGTTTTAGGCCACCTTTAATGTGGTTCACCAGTCAACACCACATTCAAAGCCAGATCACTGGACTGATTTAGGTTTGCTTAAGCAAGTATATCAAGAATTTAGATAGAAAACTCAAGCTTAAAACTCTGTTCGTCTCATCTGCTTTACCCTAGCAAACCATAAACCAAAAAAACACTAAACAAAACAGGTTAGACATCTTCCCATTAATTTCATTCACAAAAAAAAGAAGGAAGTCAGGACATAGGGGCTTATTTACAAAACCCCATCAAGGTCCTAATGTTGGGTCACACAATCACCTTTACAATCCCCTTCATGGCCGCCATCAAAATCATAAACCCTTTTCTAGATTGGGCACAAACAGAGTGAAACCCTTCAACCCACGATTTGTGTTCTACTTAGAAAACAAAAACAAAACAAGCGACACATACTTTCCATTAACTTCGGTAACAAAAAGAAGGAAGTCAGAGTCTTGGGCATATTTACGAACATCCGTCAAGCACCTAATGCGAGGTCTAACCTTCACCTTCATCAACATCTTGAACACTATCAGCCTTACCATCCCCTTCATACCCACCTCCCAAGTCACAAATTGGCTCCCACATTTCCTCCGAAAGAGACACAACCAACATTCTACACCCTGTGGTTAGGAGCTTTCAGTCCCTTCAGTTCCACTTTCTTCCCTTCAAACTCGAATCTCATGTATAATGATTGAAAATTCAGTAGAACTGACCCCAATTGCTCTAACCAGGGTATACCCAAAGTACCCTCAGTTGCTTGCTTTGTTAACTATAAAAAAATCCATTGAAAACTGTAACTAAATGAGACCGAGTGAGGGAAACTTTCTTTCTATTGATACTGCATTACTTACATTATACAACAAGAGGTCTTTATATAGACCTAGGATGAAACTATACAAGGAAATGAACAATTATGAAAATATTTACATAATGTCAAATATCCTAATTTCATGTTAGGAGAATATTTGATATTCCATAACAAAAACATATCACCTTGCAAGTAAATTTGTACATCACTGCATAGCCCTTCACAACTCAATTTATCACCATAAGCCCCTGCAACTCTCATTTCTTCATCAGCCTTAATCTTTAGACCCAATCTTCTAGCAACATCCTAGCGCAAGAAATTATATGGCCTATTGTTTTTGATAGAGAGTGTGACTCCAAGGCTCTGGGGCCTTCAATCTTCCCCAGCACTTTCATGGTTTGGGGCCGACCAACCCCATACCTGCTGTTAAGTGAGATGGTAGGAGTTACCCCTTGCTCCCACTCTTCTTCCAGCTCTACCTCCTCTTCTCCCTTTTCTTCTTTTGAATTTATTGCCTCTATGGTAAATAACTTCTTATACATGTGGCCCGGTGTGAACTTCTCGTCACAATAAAAACAAAGACTTTTAGTCCATCTTTTGTCAATCTCCTCAGCAGTGAACTTCCAAACCGATGTTGAGGATGTAATTCAGTTTGTTTTGAAACCTTACCCTCAATCAACTGCAGGGTCTTCTTAGCCCCTACTACGTACACTTGTATACGTGTAAATGTTACGATACAAAGCAAATACTTTTGTCCCCTTTGTAATTACTGAACTGAGAACATAATACATGAATTTTCCTCATCTCTCTCTCTTTCCCTCTCGGTTTCTGCCTTCTTTCCATCTCTTACCTAATTTGGCCATGGCTTCATAATGTCTTGCCAATGCCACTGCCCCTGCCAGAGTGGTTGGATTACTAGCTTGTGCATCCAACAAATATGGTCCTTAAGGCCTCCAAAAAAGAAACCAATTTTCTGCTCATTCGTCAACCTTGCAGCCCTCATCAATAATAATCTATAAAATTGCGCTTGATACTCTAGAGCACTTCCTTTTATCTCCATCTAAGTGGAATAAGGCTAAAACAACTTTCTTGTCTTCCGGAATCTTATAATAAATAAAAGACTAATCTGCCTCTTAAATCCAACCCATAGGATCACTTTCACCATCGTATCTTGGAAACTCAAGCTTGCCTATTTTTGGCATGGTCCAATCAACATAATCCCCAAAGAGCCTTCCTCCCTCAGAGGATCTAGAGCTCGACCCTTCCCCTGTAATGCTCCTAGACTCATCCACCTTACCATTAAGTCTTAACATCATCTCCTTCATCTGTTCTATCTCAGCACTCAGTTCTTACATCTCCTTCGACTGAATATGACTAAGAATCAGCCTAAATCTGTGCTATGGTATTAAAATAAAAGCCCACAATTATAATAACGACCTTAACAGCTAGATAATCCAGCCAAATGGTCCCAATGCGAAATAGAGCAAGATATTCAAGCCACGAGACCTCAAATCCGAAATCGCAGCAAGATATTGAAGCCATAAGGCCCAAATCCAAAGATACAACAAGATATTCAAGCCGAAAGACCCAATTTGAAGATAAAAGTTCAGCACTAAACATCTAAGCCACACATCATCTTCAACACTTCCAGAACAGCAAGCTTTCTAAACACTACATTTCGATCATAATCGCACCCCAAAACAGAAGGTTCCCTTTCCTCCGAGCAATGTAAATATCCACAGTTAACTACCGAAGGTTGTTAGAAATATCAGCACACTACTTACCACAGTAAGTATGGGAACAGAATCTCCACTGCACCTATTTGGCAACACAATAACCGCACCAAACTCTCCCCCTGTTCACGAGATGCAAGCTAGAGAGTTACGAGAGTTTCGAGCCTCTCCCATGCAGCGTTATCTGGCCATCAAGACAGCACCTCTCTATTTCGATTCAGACCTTGTTCCACAAGCATATTACCCGCAGCACACTGCAGCACATGCCCTCCACACATCGTATAACCAACTGGCAGTGAACCCAGGAACCTTCACGGTAAAGCATAATCATCCAAGTGTGCCACGTCACAACTCAGCATTTGTGGAGTACTCCCCAAGGAACGGCAAAGTCAAGTATGGTCACGATGTACCCAACTCATCCACCTCAAGAGAGTCAAGTAACCAATTACGTGACTATATGAATTGGAATCAAGGAGAGTCAAGCAGAAGGAGCGGCAATGATGAAGCAGCTCATCTTACGGTAAAGAAGATCACCACAGCATTCGGGCTTCCAAGTCATCCTCCAGATGTACACAACGTGACTGAAAGACGTAAGAAGAAGAAAACAATAGACTACTCGGACAACTCTGACATGGGAGGCACCGACTAGCTACATAAGGGACAAAGCTTCATGATGAAACTAGGTCTATGTAATATTTCTGATTTTCTATAAATATGCATGTTTGTAATGCCCTCCTCACCAAGTTGTTCTAAAGTAATGAGGAGCCTTTTGTTGTAACCACTATTTTATAAAAGCCTACCGTGTGCCGTTAACACCAATACCATCAGCTTATCAAATTCTTCTTGGTATCAGAGCGGATTTCGATCCGCGCCGTTTCCATACTCCGCTTGATATTACCCTTCTATTACAATCTTGGTCCAAACCTTAACTCCGATTATGGCCTTAAGAACCTTTTTCCCATTTCCCAACTCTGTCAATGTAAGCAACTTTGTTACCATCAAGCTTACAGAGGGAAATTACTTACCATGGATGACACAGATGAAGTCTCTCATCCAAACTCAGAAACTTCTCGGTTTTATCACAGGTGAAATCACCTGCCCACCAATAACTCGTACTACAGGTGATCAAGAAGAACATAATCCCAATCATGATGCTTGGGTGCAAAGTGATGCACTTGTCAAGTCCTGGATCATCAGCACCCTGTCAGAAGAAGCACTTGGTCACATATTTGAGCTAGAGACCTCAGTTGAAGTATGGGAAGGTCTTGCAAATCACTTCGCCCAGAAAACCGAAGCCAGAGAATTCGACCTCCTGTCACAGATTCACAACCTCAACAAAGAAGGAAAACAACTTGCTGCCTTTTTGTCAGAATTTAAGGGCCTCCTAAATCAACTCAGCTCGATTGGGAAGCCCTTATCAGACTCTGCTAAGACCTTCAGGCTCCTTGAGAGCTTGGGACGTGACTATGAAGCATTCAAGACTACTATGTTCCGTCCACCTATTCCACAATTCAGTGAGGTAGTCTCACAACTTCAAGGATACGAAGCACGACATAGTAGGTACCTAACTACTAATGCACCTTCAAATACCCAAAATGAAAACCTTGCCTACACGGCTCAAAGAAACCCAAGGGGAGGACGTGCAAACTTTCGCGGAACATTTCGAGGGAGAAACACAACAAATTTTTCCTCACAGGGACGAGGGTTCAATCCAACAGCCTCAAATTTTCGCAATTCTCATCCTTCCACTGCTGGCAACAAAAATCCACCAAAATTCACTTCCAATCCAAGCAAAAACTCAAGTAGTACCTCCAACTTTGATAACAAGTCCTTGGTTTCATGTCAGATATGTGAAAAAAGAGGACATACAGCGTTAGAATGCTGGAAACGCTTTGATAACACCTATTAGACAGATGAGATACCTAAAGCACTGGCTGCACTTCAAATTTTGGAAAACGAGAATGAAGAATGGGTTGCCGACTCGGGTGCCTCAGCACATATAGTTGATACCACAGGTAATCTCACAACCTCGTCTAAATACCGAGGAACAAATGGAATTCAAATTGGAAATGGTAAGGTACTTCCAATCTCTCACATTGGAGAAACCTTTCTAAGTGAAGGACGAATTAAACTTCATTCAGTTCTCGTTTGTCCTAGCATGAAGAAAAATCTCTTGTCAGTTGCAAAACTCACATCTGATTATCCATGTGTAGTTATTTTTGACAAAAGTTCATTCATTGTTAAGGACCTGACAACGGAGGAAATCCTCCTCAAGGGACATAGGAGAGGAGACTTATATGTACTGCCCCAGCAACCCCAGCATGCATATTTCTCAATCCATCAACAAACCACGGATGGCAGTACATGGCATAGACGACTGGGTCACACTAATATGCAACTCCTGAAGTACCTCGAAAAACAGAAGCAAATCAAAGTACAAGGCGATTTCCCGAAACTGTGTCAAACATGCATGGAAAATAAAAGTCACCAATTACCTTTTTCTAACTCAATGCAAAAAACCCTGTCGCCATTGGATAAGGTCCATAGTGATCTTTGGGGACCTTCCCCTGTAACCTCTGGTCAAGGTTTTTTATACTATGTTATCTTTGTAGATGACTATACCCATTATGCATGGATATATCCAATAAAGAGGAAATCCGAGTTCTATCAAATATTTCGTGACTTTCAAGTAATGGTCGAACGACAATTCAACTCAAAACTCAAGGTTTTACATACCGATAATGGAGGAGAGTACACAAGCAATGAATTAAGTTGCTACGTTCGACAAAATGGAATTATTCACCAGTTTTCATGCCCCTATACTCCTCAACAAAACGGAGTCGCTGAACGAAAACATAGACACATTTCAGAGCTAGGACACTCGATGATGCATCAAGCTAGTGTCCCACCAAAGTACTGGGTTGAAGCGTTTATGACTGCCGTATACATAATTAATAGACTTCCAACCAAGATCTTAGGAAACATCTCTCCATATGAAATCCTCTATCAACGAAGTCCAGATTATAACTCCATGAGAGTATTCGGCTCCCAATGCTTCCCATGCCTCAGACACATCGTAACCAACAAGCAATCAGCAAAGTCATTTGCTTGTATCTTCATGGGATACAGTCCCAAACATAAGGGTTACCGGTGCCTTCAGCGAGAATCAGGAAAGGTATTTATCTCTCGGCACGTTATTTTTAACGAAAATATTTTTTCCGTTTGCAGAACTGGAAATCACACAATCAGGAGCTAAAGGAAATCCAATAGCTAAAGAAATTCTAGAACCAACTACCATGACCAGGCTTGAAACCGAACATAATTATGTGCATCCAACTGACATTGGCAGAACCACTGAAATAGAAATACCATTGCTGCCAAATCGAGAGACAAGTACCTCATCACTTCTCGGTGAACAGGAAGGATATTAAGGTCAACAACAAGGACAAACTGAGTGGTCTGACGTGCAAGAAATAATAGAAGATAATGTTCTAAGTACATCATCCATGCTGCCAACAGGAGAAAGATCAGCTCAAAATCCAGAAATCATTACGGGAACAGGTACACTTGATACAAGCCCACTAAAAATAATGGAAGAGCAGCATCAGACGTCTCAAAATGAAGCTGGAACTCCGATGACTACAGTCCAAAAACGTGGGAAATTAGTAAAGCCTACAAGTAGTCCTACATCAGCCTCAAAATCAGTCCTACAAAATCCTCGTACAAGCACAAGTTGTCTTAACCAAATCCCCGAAAATCCTCCAAATCATGGTACCCACTCTGATGTCATCAAGCAACCAAGCAATGAACACGTGCTGCCTCAAGAAAGAGAAACAAGAACCTTAAATGTCCCTAAACCAGCTTCTTCAAACCACAACCCACCTTCCGAAAAAACACAACCTTCTACTTCACGAACTCATAGTATGACAACCCGAAGCATGAGCGGCGTTACTCGACCTCACCCACGTTATGCCCTCTCCACAGCTCTTGTCATACAATCTGTTCCACCAATACCTCTTAATGTCAACCAAGCTCTTCAACACCCGGGTTGGAAACAAGCCATGGAACAAGAAATGCTAGCCTTACAGCGGAACGACACTTGGTGTTTGGTACCTAGAACCCCAAATATGAATGTTGTTGGAAGCAAATGGGTTTTCAAACCCAAATTAACACCCAACGGCTCCCTTGACCGGCTAAAAGCAAGGCTCGTAGCGAAGGGATTCCACCAAGAACCCGGAGTCAATTTCCTGGAAACTTTCAGTCCGGTGGTGAAGGCCACAACTATACGTATTGTTCTTACTCTTGCCACCATGCAAGGGTGGGAAATGAGGCAACTAGATGTAGATAACGCATTTCTACATGGAGAGCTCACGGAGTCAGTCTATATGGAGCAGCCCGCTGGTTTCCAAGATCTGTCACGGCCCATTCATGTCTGTGCCTTAAGCAAAGCACTCTACGGACTCAAACAGAGTCCTCGAGCTTGGTATAACCAGCTCACTACATTCCTGCTTAGTCAAGGTTTCCATTGCTCCCAGCACGACCCGTCACTCTTCCTATATGAACGGGATGGAGCTTATGTGTGGGTACTAGTCTACGTTGATGATCTCATCGTGACAGGTAACATCTCCTCACGGTTAACAGATTTTATCTTCTGTTTGGGTTCAAGATTCCCTATAAAGGATCTTGGACAGCTTGGTTTCTTCCTTGGTGTTAGGGTGTTACATGATGAGGCCGGCATTCACCTCTCTCAAGAGCAATATGCCTCTGACATCCTTAGAAGAGCTGAGATGGAACACTGTAGGCCTATAGACACTCCAATGACATCAAAACCCCCTGTGATTCAGAACGGTGCAGACCCGTTTGCTCAACCAACTCTGTTCAGAAGCCTTCTGGGAGCACTCCAGTACCTAACACTGACTAGACCGGATCTGACCTTCGCTGTGAACAAGCTTGCACAGAAAATGTCAGCACCTACTATCCACGATTTTCATGTACTGAAACGGGTGCTGCGATATGTTAAAGGTACCATAGACCTTGGCCTCAGAATCTATCACCGAAGCAGCGCCAAACTTTATGGGTTCACAGACTCGGACTAGGCTGGCTGTTCTCTCACTAGGCGATCAACAACCGGCCTATGTTTGTTCATTGGGAGCAACTGCATTTCATGGTCCTCTAAGCGGCAAAGTACAATAGCTCGATCTTCCGCTGAAGCGGAATACCGAGCCTTGGCAACAGGAGCAGCAGAAACGGTATGGACTCTCCACCTTTTACGTGAACTTGGTGTTAGCTTACACTCTCCTGTAAAACTGTTCAGTGACAACATGTCTGCCTTGCAACTGACCACAAAACCAATTTTCCACTCCCGAACTAAGCATTTAGAGGTAGACTTTCACTTTGTAAGGGAGAAAGTAGCTCAAGGAACTCTCATCACCGAGTTCATTCCCTCAGCTGAGCAGGTTGCAGATATCCTCACCAAACCCCTTCCAAAAGAACCATTTGTGCTGATACGATCCAAACTTGGCTTAACCAAGCCAAGTTTGAGGGGGAATGTTAGAAATATCAGCACACTACTTACCACAGTAAGTATGGGAACAGAATCTCCACTGCACCTATTTGGCAACACAATAACTGCACCAAACTCTCCCCCTGTTCACGAGATGCAAGCTAGAGAGTTACGAGAGTTTCGAGCCTCTCCCATGCAGCGTTATCTGGCCATCAAGACAGCACCTCTCTATTCCGATTCAGACCTTGTTCCACAAGCATACTACCCGCAGCACACTGCAGCACATGCCCTCCACACATCGTATAACCAACTGGCAGTGAACCCAGGAACCTTCACGGTAAAGCATAATCATCCAAGTGTGCCACGTCACAACTCAGCATTTGTGGAGTACTCCCCAAGGAACGGCAAAGTCAAGTATGGTCATGATGTACCCAACTCATCCACCTCAAGAGAGTCAAGTAACCAATTACGTGACTATATGAATTGGAATCAAGGAGAGTCAAGCAGAAGGAGCGGCAATGATGAAGCAGCTCATCTTACGGTAAAGAAGATCACCACAGCATTCGGGCTTCCACGTCATCCTCCAGATGTACACAACGTGACTGAAAGACGTAAGAAGAAGAAGACAATAGACTACTCAGACAACTCTGACATGGGAGGCACCGACTAGCTACATAAGGGACAAAGCTTCATGATGAAACTAGGTCTATGTAGTATTTCTGATTTTCTATAAATATGCATGTTTGTAATGCCCTCCTCACCAAGTTGTTCTAAAGTAGTGAGGAGCCTTTTGTTGTAACCACTATTTTATAAAAGCCTATCGTGTGCCGTTAACACCAATACCATCAGCTTATCAAATTCTTCTAAGGCTACCAAAACCACTTCTAGTTAAGAGATTTTCATATCTGCGCTCGTTGAGAAAACGCCTCAAAACCAATTACTCTCTTTTGCGATTTCCCCGTTCACAAGCCCAAGACACGGGGGAAATGACCTCAACCCCCTTAACTTATGAGGTTTTTTCCTACCTCACGTGACTAAGACTAAAAGCAAACTTTGGGCAGATTTTGTGGTTTTAATGGTAAACTTGCTGAAGGACCATTATGTCTTTTTGTTTTCTAGCCTTTTAATATGTGATTCACCATTCGTCAGGCGCGTTGTACCATGCACCTTTACTTCTCTACTCTTTACGTCTGTCTCCTTGCTTTCTTTTGCCATACGCCTTCAAGCTTCTTGGGTTGGACTTGTCTGCCAATTCATGCACGCAAATAAAAGTCTAGTTCTTTAGATCGCGGTGTTGGATGGAACTTCACAATTGCAATCTGAAGAAGACAATTCTTCGGTATCTGAAGAAAACTTGGACAAATATCTTACCAAGACAAAGTTGAAATCAGAGGTTTGGATAACAACTTTTCAAGTTTTTCACAACAACTCCCTCATCATCCCTACGAGTAGCAATCTAGTTCAACAGAAAACAAGATAAGACTGAAGCACTGATGATAAGAGTAGCATTTCCTTCCTATTAACCAGAAGAACATCTTTCATGTCAACCTCCCCAACTTCCTTTTCCCTTCTAGTCACTTGTGCTCTAATGTCCTACTTATATGCATCCATGTATGCTGGCCCAGAACCAGGAAAATATAATCTCACAGGCCGATTGAACCTACCAACCATATAGATGTGAAACAAGGTGAAAGAGAGAACATTCTTGGAGTATCTGGAAGATAAGCATATCAGGTCTACTTGCAAGAGAGCTAGGAAACAGATTGATTGCTGAGAGTCAGACCATAATATTAGGACTGACAAAAGTGTCACTATTGCTATTTCAACTCATAAACAAGCCAAGACCGGCAGCTGTTGCACCAGCATCTATCATCATATTCACCTCCTTCTCAGCAAAGTCTGATGCATTAAAAAATCAACATGATTCAATAGCAATAGGAGCTGATCATACTCAAAAGAAACAAAAAAAAAAAAAAAAACAAAAAATCAATTTCAAGCAAATTTGACTACTTTAGTACCCCAAATCTAGAAAAGTTATCATTTCGAGTCATGTTCAGTTGAATATTTGTAACACATTTGAGTACTTTTGGGTTGGTTCACTGCTAAATTTGGAATTCGAAAAAAATCAGGTTTTCCTCATTTCGACCAAAAGATTGTTTTTTCACTCTGGAACATTGACGTTGCTTTCACGTCAAAATGCCAGCCTCGCATGCAAAGCAATCTAAACATGGAACCCCCTGTCGCATGCCTCCCGAAGCTGTAATGTTGATATGCTGTTTTTTTGTTGCTTTGTAGGGGATTATGGCCCGTTAATATGTTATGCGTTACTGTTTTGTAATATGGGTCTTAGTGGTGTAAAGCTAGAGGCTAGAATGTCATTTTGCTGAACTAAAAGGGGTAACTTATGCACTAGTAATGTGCTGCCTTCAAAAGGGGGAAAACGTGTAGGAAAAGGGCATTGTGAAATCCCTAATGAAGTTGTCGGTTTGTTTGTATGCTTATGGTCCTGTGTCCCTTTCTTAGATGCAGAGGTCCCATGTCCCTCTTGATGTGGAGTGCTGTTGCTGTTTTTGGCTATTTTCTTTTATAATCATTGACAGGAGGAAGAATAGGAACAAGCCGGATCTAAGCTTAGATCGGCCATTGCAAGTTATCCATCCGTTGAGGCCATTTGAGGATTCTGTTCGTGACACCCCCTTTCCATGCAAACCATCAGGGAATTTGGCTGTTCAAGCAGCACGGCCATCTCTAAAAGCAATTGAGATGTCGCTAAAGACCTTGTTATGCTGTCTGAAGCGATGGGCGATCTTCTTCAGATTTCCTACCTAGAAATATAAAACAAACTCACCCAAAGATCTCCAGCGGCCCAGACCAAGATGCAGAGCAGCTTCCGTCTTTTTCTAGTTCAACCTAGGCGGCCTGCTTTTCACCCCAGATCAGCCATCGCCAGCATGGAGAGATTCCTTTACCAAGGCAATCCAGTCTGCCGTCAGTTAGAATAAGATGTTCTAGAAGCATGCAGCTACAGGCGAACCCTGTGCACATTCTCCTTCTATCTCTGACCTGTAATCTGTTTCTGTTTATGCCATTCTCTTTCCATTAACAGATAGCCTATGTATTTTACCCAAAGGCTTTTTTCATATCATTCCAATTTATACCAAATACAAAGCATTCTCTGCAACACTATAATCCTAAGCCTTATCACTTGACCCTTTTTTTCTTTGGACATGGACAATAATGTGACATCCATGTTTTTAGTACATAGGTAGAGTAGGTATAGCTTTCATGGAAAATCTTTGTAACATTTTGAAAATTATTTATTAATGAAAAATTGATTTTTATTAACACCTATGAAGTTTTAAATCATTAAAGTTGTCCAAAATTGATTGGATGTGATAAGTAGAATCTTTCATGTACAAAATACCATCTTGGAATACTTATTTGGTGTGACATTTAGGGTTATATAAAAGTTATTTTGGCATGACTGTAACTAGCTTATACAAAATGATTAGATATACAAAGAAGTACTTACATTTCATGCCCCAACCCTCACCTATAATACAAAATGATGTAAACCAAACCCACTTATGCTTAGATTACTCACATTTTCACAAAGTGAAAACCCACTTTTAGTTGCTTGCATAGAACAACACACAAGTTCCCAAGCCTAAATGTTAAAAGAATCTTGAGTCTCGTAACCTGGATAATAACAGGCCCTCACTGGAACACCTAGTTCCATGTAGTAGCAATACCATGTGAACATTCATATCATGGAATTTTTAAAATAATGGAGATTTTTTATGAAAAGGGTAAATAATATTATTATTTGCATAAATAAGCCACATATTAACAAATTTGATTGGAAAGAAAAGTTGGTGTCGACTTCCCCTAAGAGTGTTCCTTCTCTTAGGACACTATTTTTCTTTTGGATATCAGTAAAATAACCCTTATCCTAAACCAAAGCACCAATCACCAATTTTAGAGACTTTATATGGTCTTCAAGGGGGGTTCCATGTGAAATTGTTAAAAAATGAAAATTTGCAATGGTATCTAAGAGAAACACAAATAAATTTGTTCTATATTGAAAATACATAGACTTCTTCCCATATTTTTAAAGTAGAATAAACAATATAATTGGCTTAATTGGTCATAAAGCTCAAATGGACAAGATATCTAAACTTGTGAACCTATTTTCAATAATTGCTCTTGAGCTATTATAAGACCTAATGTTTCATTTGAATTCTTGAATATACACGTCAAATATTTTTACTTTACTAATTTCATTTTTCTTGGTTTTTAGGAATATTGTGAAGTTAAAGGCATTGTATTAAACTCACTTGAAAAAAAAAGAAAAAAATTTAATTTAGATACCTTGTTAGCAATGACAAACTTGAGAACACTTTGGATTAACTACAACAATGTTTGTGATTTGATTTTTTATGATGATAAGGATTGTTGAAATGGAATATTTTGATCTGGAAGACGACCATTTGGCTGATGATGGTACGAATGATGCAATGGTGGAATGGATTAGATAGCTTCCAAAACTAAGCAATAAGTTATGTATCGTGGAGTGGAGGAGATGTCCTTTCAAAATCTTGCTTCCTTGCCTGAAGTTTACCTAGCTTGTCAAGCTCAAATTGTGGTGTAGCTGTATCAAGCAACTATGGGTTGAACAAATGGTAACATTGTGGTTTATGTAGTATTTTTCTTCATAGACATGAGAGACTAAAAAAGGTTGATCATGACACCTAACTTGAGTGAAGTTCCAAACCTTGTGACATAAACTCTTTCAGAATGGTTATTGTTCACGAACACCTCAAACGAATCAAAATGTTGAGGCTACGCCATTGTGATAAACTAAAGCAACTTCCAGATGAGGTTAGCTACGAATTTCTTGAAATTCTCAATATTTTTGACTGTTCAAAATTTAGAAAGCTTTCAAATGTTCCGGGTGAGTTGCTATATTTGAGGTGTCTTAACATTGATGAGACACATATATAAAAGAGTTACGTTTCAAGTCCATGAGTTTTCCCTCTTTAGAGGAATTTTTGGCAGTTGAAACTAATATACGAGAATTACCATCCAACATTATTTTTGCGTAGAATCTTGGAAGATTATTGATTTCACATTATAATTCAAATACATTCAAATTCTCTCCTTCATTCAATCAGATTTCACATTATAATTCAAATACATTCAAATTCTCAGCTTTAGGTTCTTTAAAGTGGTTACTTTTCACCAACTGCATTCAATCAGATGAAGTAGTACCTATGGGTCTTTGAAACTTATCTTCACTCTTTCACTTGGATTTATCTTACAGTAAGATTACAAAAATACCAAATGGTGTCTACGAGCTTCCTAACCTTTGAGAGCTTATCCTATGTGGCTGTACTGAGCTTCAATGGTCAAAGATTAGATTTGAGAATACAACATGTTTGAGTAGACTATGTTTGTCTTTACGTAATCTGAGTACAATTCCTGAGCCTACTGGCTCACCTTCCTTGTCAGTTAAGTATTTAAGCCTTGCTAATAATGGCTTTACGGAATTTCTAGACAACATTTGTGAGTCTCCCAAACCTTTATGTGCTTAATTTGACTAATTGTACCTCTCTTCGGGAATTGCCAAAACATCTATTAAAGTGTGAAGGTTCATCCTAAAATCTTAAGATATTAGGTGTAGGATTCTCATCACTTATAAGACCATAAGCTCATCCTCTCATTTCTAATGTGAGACAACACTCATCTTCAACAATATCCATTGATGTTATCTCGCTTGTGGATAAGTGATTGTCATTTGTCAGAGCCATTTGATAGGCAAAGGACTCAGCAGATTTTGCCAGAGTTGTTACAGACCAAATTTTGTTCTTCGACAGTTGCCTACGTTGGTTTTAATTGCAAACCTCACAAGATCCTACATGTTGAAAGGGAGTCTTATAATGTGAGTTTCTTCTTCTCCTTTTTGGTATACACGTATCTTATTTACCAAATAGATACAATGAGACTATGTGATATTGATTGAAAGAAACATAATCTAATGCTTCTCCTTTCATTCCATAAATACATATATATATATATATATATATTGTCTATCGTGTGAGATCATTAGACCAGTGGTGGCAGTAGCAACTTGCCCCATGCAAGAAACAAGAACCCCGCGTGGGTTCAACTGTGGAGACATTATCTCCAATAAAAAAATTGAAATGTGTATAGATTGGAAATGGGACGATTTTGATGGTGTATGTGGACCGTGCACATGTGCTCTGTCGATTGTTTATGAAGTTACAGGAGAAAATTCAGATACTGAAGCACTTATTCCTCCTGTGTTTGTTTGTCAATTACAACTCAGGGAAACGAGTGCAGAACAGATTCCTGAGCTTGCTTGTCAATCACGACCTAATGAAAAGAGTCCAGTTTCCGTCGTTGGTCATGTACTTGAAGTGGCTAATTTTGGGTCATCACATGGAGTTTGGTATCCATGCAGACTTCAGATACGGAAACAAGAGACAAGAAATATTTCAGATCCCTCAGGAGAATCCATGTAAAGTTCCGTAGATTCTTCAGATTCCTCAGAAGAATCTGAACCTATTAAAAGAAGGAGTTTAGTGGCTTCAGTTGCAGCAAATAACGAGAATGTGAAGTGGAAGGAATGCAGGGGGCTTCTCTTTCGTTGGGGAGGATGTAATTGCTTCTACGAATTTGCTATTGAATTTCTCGGCCTGGTATAGATTTAGATTGCCTTTATCGTGCTCTTGGTACACCTCTGGACGTTCGTGGCCCCATAAAGTAAATGAATTGCAGTAGCATCAGGGTTTGCTGGAAAAAATCAATGCAGTGGTAAAGCTTTTGCTGTGGACTACTTCTCAATCTTTCTGCAGCAGCAGATGAGGTATTTACGCAAACGTTAAAAATGTTATCTCGACTTCCTCTCTATTAGTATTCAGAGATAACATAGTATTTTACTATTAGTATTTTACTATGAGTTTTACATAGTTTTGTTTTCCTTTCGTATCTTAGTTGCCTTTTATTTAATAAAGACTTGTTCTATTTGTTAGATTTTTTATTTTTTTTTAATTCTTGCCAATGTTTGACAGTTGAATTCACACGGGAAGGTGATTTTGTTGAAGTATCTATTACTTATTGGTAAGTTTAATTCTACAGTCTCGTGTTTCTTAAAGTTATAATACAACCCAACTCCAATAAACCTTTTTCAGTTACTTTTTACTCTTGAATATTTTATAATTTTTATTTACTCTTTGATAACTAAATAAACTCAAAAATTTATTTAAACTTATAGATTATGTTTAGGAGAAAACATACAAGTAGATATTTCCTAGTAAAATGGCCTTTCAATATTTAAAGAGTTAGTTTTCTAGTGTTTATCATTATCTTTTAACTTTTGTAGTCCCTAGATGTGATGTCCAAACAAAGACTTTAAAGAGATATTTTACTGAGTATATTTTGCTTGATAGTTCTTGTCATTAATGAAACATTGATCAGTTGGACAAAAGTATAAGAATTTTTCAAAAACAATGCTAATTATTGTGCATAAATTATTGCGGAAGAGTTATAAGAAATTGGTCTAGAATTCTTGAAAATTTATGATGCAATATATTTACAAAAAATTTTGTTTGTGAATTGAAATTTGATGAATATTGTCGAAGAGTTCACTTAGTGTTTTGTATCCCTAAATCACCTTCCACTCTGCTGAATAGAGGTAGGTGTATTCAATAACGGCATTGTTTATATAATCAATTGGAGATTTTGAGTAATGGTGACCATCTATGTGGAGGTGAAGGATGTTGGATGTCCCCATCATACACTGAAGCAAAAGCCCATTGATGCTGCCAGTGAATAAGGTTTAATACATGGCTTAAGGACATATTTGTCAAGTGTTATTCTTGTCTCACTTTTTTTTTTCCCCTTTTTCTATGGGTTTTGTTCCTCAACTTCTCTCATCTAATTATATTTTGTCTAGTTCAACTCCTTAAGATGCATATACCTTTATACATATTTGTGATAAGAATATTGGCGGTAGAAAATAGGTTAGTCTTTGTATTTTTGTGTTAACAAATAAAATTACTTGTTTGGCCAGGACTTGCATTTAAGCAGTTCTTTTGATATTAAAATTTATGCTGATGTGAATGCCTTTTTCACCATTTTTTTCTGTTATTTTCTTTAATACAGTTAAAATTTATTTTTATTTTTAATAGATAATAATATTAAAATTTTATTTCTTTATAACGGTATCATTTTCTTGATTAAATATATGGAAAGTATAGTTAGATAATTAATTAGACCATAATAGTGATGGAGATTGACAAAATTAGTTACTTATTTGATCAAGAATACACACCCAATAACTTTGTTGGAAATCTTTTTAAGACTTATCCATAGACGAAGATCGATCTTGAATAAATACTATGTCCATCCTCCTTCCAAAAACACTTTTAGGCAAGAGATTTGATGGTTTTACCATCACGATGATGCTGTGCGTAATTGCTCGAAGAAAATCAGGTTTTCCTCACTTCGACCGGGAGACTGCTTACGCCGGAACGCCGGCCTCGCAAGCAAAGCAATATAAAGATTGAACCTGCTTTCAACGCGAACCACCAGGGAATGGGGCTCTTCATGCAGCACGGCGACGGAGCACATAAAAGCAGTAGTGATGTAGCAAAAAACTGTGTCATGCGGTCGGGAGTGAAGGACGATCTCCCTCAAATTGGCTCACTATAAATGTAAAACAAACTCACCGAAAACCTCCAGCGGCCCAGACGAAGATGGAGAACAGCTTCCGTCTTTTTCTAGTGCACTTATCTGTTATGGTGTGTCCCTAAGATCATGAGACGAATGTAATGGTTCTATGTACTTTTTTTTAACTAAGTGGTTATAATAACTTACCTGGTCTGATTAGGTAATATGGACTGGTGGATTTCTCATAATTAGTGTTGCTGCACATGCAACCATTCTTCAGATAAGATTAGTTAGTTATAACAACTTAAGACCATTGTTAGACCAGGTAGTTAATTTGTTATAACAACTTTGAGGAAATAAAAATTAATTAATTAATTAAGTTGTTATAATAGTTTTGAATCAGTTGGATTTAAAAAGAATTTTATTTTCACAAACTGCATAGGCATCATTTGACGGGTTGCTCACATTTTCACAAAGCAAAAACCCACTTTTAATCGCTTGGATGCAATAGCCAAACAAGGTCCCGAGCTTAAATGTTAAACAAGCTTGAGTCTCAAAGCCTAGATAACAGTAGGTCCTCATTGGGACACCTAGTCCATGTAGTAGCAATACCATGTGAACATTCATATCATGGAATTTTTAATATAATGGAGATCTTTTGATGAACAAAGTAAATAATATTATTGTTTGCCTGAATAGCCCTCATATAAACAAAAATAGTTGGGCCCACAATCAGAACTAGTGCTATTTGGAGGATTTGTTTGGCCAGGTTTCTGTTTGAATCGGTCAATCTATGTCCTTAATGCACACGCCTTGTGACTAGAGCAAAAGTGCTAATCAAATTTAATGCATCTAATTACTATCATGGCTATGGAAAGACGCCATCTTCATCCTTGTCGGCGGATTCTCCATCTTTAATCTTGGAGTACTAGATTGGACTGATATGAAAGCAGAAGTTAAGAGCTTAATAACACAAAAATATGGTACTTAGAACCTAAATATTACCACAAATATATCAAATCCTTTTTGTTTAGAGTTGCTAGGTTTGTCAATCACTTGATAGGTCATATCCTTAGAAGCTTGAGTGACTGTCTGCTTCTTAAATAAGGAATGGAAGGTCTGTAGGAAGTAACATAAGTAGCTGTTTATTTGTTTATTAATCACCTTATAAAAAACAAAAATGAAAGGATTATTAACGATCTATAAGACCCTCCTACGAATGTGCATATCGGTAGATATCAAATCTATCCTCAAGCTTCTATTACAATACAATTATTCTAATCTAAAGAAAATACAAAGGATATGAATGAAGGCATGGGTAAAAGAACCCACTTTAGAATGATCTAGATTCAGGAAGGCCGTCACTTTTGGTATAACAAGTTGTGGCAGTGTCACAAGGAAGGGCAGTTTAAAAGCTGAACTAAGGAATGTTTTTTGTAACGTATTGTATCTTCAAGTTTGTTGCTTTTGCAGCTCTGTAAGGGTGTTTGTGTAAGCCTTGGAGCACTTGTAAGCCTTGTTACGTGTAAGCCTTTATATGCTATTTCAATAGAAGCAACTCAAGAATCACTGGGTTCAATCCGCTCCTGTCTTCTTTCACCCATATGTTGGAGGAAAGAGAGGGAGGGGTGGGTGGGGGGAGGGGGGAGGGCGGGGGGGTGTGGAAATGAGAGAGAGAAGATGTTTCTAATGTAAGAGACAATATGTTGTAGTAAGAATTAGCTAGTGAAGATGTCCTTTATGTTTGAAATGTGCAGATGAGTTACAATTTCCTCAGTTATAAGCTGTAAGTTGTTGATACAAAAACTCATCCTACTGAAATGATTGCCAAATATCTGATAACTTCATTAGCTATTACCATCATTTGAAAATAATGTGTCCAGTGTATTTGTCACTGATTTGAGTATGATATTGTCAAAACATCAATAAAGCTAAAAAAAAGGCTGATAGAAGAGCATGTGGTGAACCTTAAAATCTAATCTAGCAATGTTGACAAAAGCAATGAAAAATAAATTATGGATAATTTTTTCTCTAATTTGTGATGCTTAGAAGATAATAGTGAACTCTTTGTTACATTACATGTAATTTTGATATTTTATAGTCCAATTCAATTGCAATACATTATTTAAAAAATATTTTTTCTAATTCTTAGAGATTAATTGCAATGTTTTGAAGTTGTAGGGTTACTTGAAAATGAAATGTTACCCTAAAACATTGAAGTATAACTTAAATATTTCTGCCCAATAGTGAGAAAACTTTCAAAAATTCATGATGTTCTCAAATATTTCTGCCCAATAGTGAGAAAACTTTCAAAAGTTCATGATGTTCTCTGTATAGAGAGCCGCCATTCCTATTCATACTACCAACAATTCCCAAAACCTGGCAATTGCACTACTATAATACTCTCACAATAACTGCACCACCACAATATTCTCATAATAAGCAAACCACGGCGTGCATCTCTGTGGTCTGCAGCAGACTCAATCTTAGCAGAAATCATACACATAGCAGTAGCATTTGCTTGTCCAAAACCCGAGACACTTTCCGCGTTGTGCTCCCTCTTCCCTACATCGCTTGTCGCAGTGCACCGATGATACGCATCTCTTATGCCATGTTTTGCTTAGAACGCGGACAGGGCATTCCCTCGCGTTAACTGTCGCAAAAACACGTAAAGAAATTAAAAATAGAATGCACATAGAGATTCAACCTGCTTGACTTGAAAAGGATCGACTCTGTGGTTCATGCAAAATTAAACTGCAAAAGATGGCTATGTATAGAGCTGCTAACCCATGTCGATATGCAGGATGAAGATGATGAACACGGCAAAGAAATGAACCTTCAATGGAGATTTAGTCATTCTCGCACTCATCCGTGCGAAATAGTAAGGCAAGTATGAGTGTTTATGGCATGAATTGTTTGCCGTTTGCCAACTCATACCAAAAGAAATTATAGGACCGAAGCCATGGAAAGGGACCACTATGCATTTGAATTTAGTAAGAATTAACATTTATTCAGCTTGCGTGTCGGCCCAATATACTGTCATAGAGCAAAAAGTTATTTTATTGTCGAAAGGGTAAGAAAAATACTTTTGGTGTTATGATGCTGCTAAATCATTGGAGAAGAGAAAAGGAAGATGACCTTCTTATAAAACTATAACCCCATCACCTTTCACCTTGTTGTAGTAGTTTTCTCTTTTAAATAATTACTTTTAATATAATTTTTTTTTTTCAATTGGTGTGACACTGATGGGTATTATCTCAACACCCCTTAACAAGGTAATATTTGTAAGCCTAGAAATCTTGTTTTTATAATTAAATAGGCATTTGTTCATAACTATAAAGGACAATACACAAAACAATATAGAGTCAAATGATCTCAAACATGCAACAAGAATTTATGAGTTATTTTATTAAGTATGTTTTGCTTGATATTTATTTTCATTCATGAAACATTGATTAGTTGGAGAAATTTATAGGAATTCTATGACAATGATGCTATTCTTATTTGTGAATTGGAAATGCATGAATACTGTGGAGGAGTTCCTTTTGTTTTTTGTAGCCATAAATTACCTTCTATTGGTCTAGATAAAACATGGGTGTATGTACTAGGAAATTGTTAGATAAATAGTTGAATATTTTCCATAATTCTAACCATTTAAGTGAAGGTGTAGGATTATTGGATATCTCGCATCATATACCAAGGCAAAAGCTAATTGGCAATGACAATGTAAAAGTTGGGATCAATACATGGCTTAAGGACATATGTACCAAGTGTTATTTTTATCTCATGTCTTATTTTATTTTATTTGCTATGGGTTTTATTCCTCAACTTTTCTTATATGATTATATTTGGCTTGGCTCAACTCTTTAAGACAAATACAACCTTATACATATCCAAGTTAGGAATATTTATATTTAAAAATAGGTTAATACTCATGTTTTTTTGTTAAGAAATAAAATTACGTATTTTGCATTCGGTTTGCACTTAAGCAATTGTTTGGATTTTAAAATTTACCTTCACTTGAATGCCTTTTCACCATAGTTTTTTAGTTATTTTCGTTAATGTGGTGAAATTTTAATTATATTTTAATAGATAATAATATTAAACTTTTATTTGATTGTGTACTCTTTGTATTTGGTATCATTTTATTGCTTTAATATATGAAAAGTGGTTAGATAATTTATTAGAGCGTAATAATGATGAAAATTAAGAAAGTGTGATACTTATTGGATAAAGAATGTACACTCGATAAGTTTGTTGGAAATCTCTTTAAGAATTAAACCATAGATGAAGATCGATCTTGAATAAACACTGATCTTCATCCTCCCTGCAAAAACATTTTTAGGCAAGAGATCTGACGGTTTTACCATCATTACAAAGCAACATAAAGATAGAACCTGCTTTCAACGCAAACCACCAGGGAATTCGTTTCTTCAAGCAGCACGGCGAGGGAGCACATAAAAAGAATTGTGATGTTGCAGAAAACTGAGTTATGCGGTCTGGAGTGAAGGACGATCTTCTTCAGATTTTCCTGCCCATAAATATAAAGCAAACTCGTCCAAAGACCTCCAGTGGCCCAGACGAAGATGCAGAACAGCTTCCGTCTTCTTCTAGAATTTAATGACAATCATATAAAAAAGTTTTCCCAGCTTCCTTACTCTTTTTGGTTTATTGTTACTACTATTTTATTTTTATTTCTTGAGAATGGATGAGCAATCTAATGGGCCTTAAAGGAACGTTTTCATGGAGACTCTTCAACCGCATGGTGTCTTGAGCTTTACAGCAGATATGGTAAAGCTTCATAAAGATTTGTTTACTATTCCTGTTCTAGGTGTCTTCTGTTTTAAGATAATTTGATTCTATTTAATGATTTCTTTTTCGTTGCAAAATTTTGATGGAGTTGTATTTGTGCTTGAATAAGGTTCCATTAAATCTTATATTTATACGTCTTTTGAATTGTGAACTTATTTGTCTCGAGCTTTTTTCCCTCAAATTTATAACATTGACAAATTGTTATCATGTTTTTTCAGTTATTTTGATCAAAGCCCTTAAATGTAGCATAATTTTTATTTTACTATTTAATGACTAATTACTAAAATTCTCATTTGTGGGTGGAGACCGTGGTTATATGTGTTTACTTATTGTTGCTTTTCTTTAGGGGGTTCGATGCGCAGGGATCAAGACGACGCCACTGCTGTTACTGTACCTCTTCTAGGTTTCATCATGCTCATCTCTAAGCCTCGTTCGTGCCTCACCACGTGTATTTAAGCCTTCTCACGCATCATTGCATGTCTCTAAGCCTCTTTGCACCTCATCACCTGTCTTCAGCCTCATCATGACTCACCATGCGTTTCCAAGCTTCATCTCAATGCATTCCAATAGTTTTCAACTGTTCGTGATCTTGTCATCTTGGGGAAGAAGAATATTTTCCAGTAGAATGTTAGGTACGAGTTTTATCATTTGCAGAATTTTCGTTTTAGGAAGACAGAAAAATGTTTTTAGGAAATTTTGTGCGTAATGGGAATTTACTGCCTTAGCTTTTGACGCGTCTTTGGAGAAGCAAGCCAAGCTCGCCAACCCTAATTATTATACAGAGCTTGCGAGTTTGGAGGTCCAGGATCCCTATACATCAGGTTGCGAGTGTGAAAGTCTAATTTTTAGAAATAGTAAATAATTATACATCAAGTTAGCGAATAAAAAATAAAAATAAAAATATAAAATACATGGATGTTATGAAACAAGTACGTAGATCCCATTTTGCAGAAAACGGTGAAAACTACTTCTATTATGAGTAGTGTATACAATGGCATTGTAAAACAGTATAGAACCGAATGGGTTTCTTAAAGGAACTTGAAAAAGAGCTACAGTTCCTGTATGTACAGTAACAGGCTCTACATATAGGCCTAATGTCATGCTACAGTAATACAACAATATGCATTTCAACATCCCCCCTCAAGTTGGTGGGCGAAACAAATCATAGACACCCAGCTTGCCCAAAAGGAAATGATGTTGTTGTATTCCTAATGCCTTTGTAAGCAAATCAACTAGCTGATCACGTGTAGAGATGTGTGCAGTTTGGATGATCTGCGCTGCAATCTTCTCCTTAATGAAATGGTGATCGATCTCAATGTGTTTGGTCTTCTCGTGCAATACGAGGTTGGTTGCTATCTTCATTGTAGCCTCATTATCACAGTAAAGAGATACAGGTCGAATCAATGGAACTCACAAGTCCCTGAACAGTCCAATAAGCCAGACTATCTCATATGTCGTTGAGGCCATTGCACAATACTCTAATTCTATGGAGGAGCGAGAAACTGTAGATTGTTTCTTGCTTTTCCATGAGATAAGTGAGTCTCCAAGCATGATGCAAAAACCTGTTGTAGAGCGGCGTCCCATAGGGCAAGATCCATAAGTAGCATCATAGAAGGCTCGTGGTTCAAGGTTGTTCTCAGACTTCATAAGAAGACCTTGTGCAGGTGACCTTTTAACATATCAAATTACTCTGAGAGCAGCCTCAAGATGTGATTGCTTAGGTGCATGCATAAACTGACTTAACAATCGCACAGCAAAGCAAATGTCTGGCCTAGTCACAGTGAGATAGATTAATCTCCCCACCAATCTTTGATAGCAGGTCATGTCTTCAAGAAGGGTGTCTCCTTCTATTTCCAAAAACTCATCATAATCTAGGCTTGTGTATTTGACATTCTATTCCATAGGAGTGTCCACTGGTTTACACCCAGATAGCCTATACTTAGTTATCAACTCAAGGGCATATTTCCATTGATTCATCACTATTCCAGTAGGAGAATATGCCAACTCAACTCCTAGAAAATACTTTACCAAATCCAAGGTCTTTCATTGGAAAAGTAGCGCAAAGGTATGCCTTCAATGCAGTTATGGCTTCTTCATCGCCACCTGTAATATCATGTCATCAACGTAGATAAAGACAATGAGACCTACGTTCCTCAACGTACATGTTTGCTTGAGGAAAAGTGAATGATCATGTTGGGAATGATCGAAACCTGTCTGAACAAGAGCATTAGCAAATTTCTGGTACCATTGTCGAGAGGCTTGTTTTAGACCATAAAGAGACTTTCTAAGTCTACATACTTTTGATCCCCCCTTAAGCTGAAGCCCTTCTAGAAGACGCATGTATATCTCAGTATCAAGATCTCCTTGTAAGAATGCATTATGCACGTTCATCTGATGCATTCGCCAATGATGTATCGCAGCTAGTGCTGTGAGAATGCGCACAGTCACAAGCTTGCCTACGGGGGCAAAGTATCCTCATAATCAACCCCTGCTCGCTGACTATATCCCTTCGCCACAAGGCATGCCTTGTAATGATCTATGCTTCCGTCTGCATTGTATTTGTTCTTGTATACCCATTTGTTCCTAATGGCACGACGACCTGCAGGCAAAGACACCAGATCCCATGTATGGTTTGACTCTAATGCTCGTATCTCCTCAGTCATGGCATCACGCCATTTGGGATCATGGACAGCCTCATGATAAGATACAGGTTCTATTGTGGCAGAAATGGAACATACAAAGTGATTGTGTTGTCTAGAAAGTCTATGATGTGACAACACATGGGAAATAGGGTGTGTTGTGGATGGAAATGTAGATGTATGGGATGAATCAGTGTGAGAACAAATGTAGTCTTGGTGCCATGTAGGTGGTTTAGGGATTCTACCTAAATGACGTTTACATGGTATGGGTTGTTCTGTGACAGGCAATGAAGAGTCAGCTTGGAGTTGCAGAGCCAGACCAATATAGGGAATTATGGCAAGTGAGTTAGGATCCTGCAGCTCATTATCAGATGATGATGAATGATGAGTAGGAAGAGATGATGATGAGTTGAATTTTTCATGAAAAATTACATCACGACTCATAATGAATTTGCCACTATCAAGGGCCAGGAGGCGGTATCCCTTCTGAGCATGAGCGTACCCCATAAAAATAGGTGGAATGGAATGTGGTCCAAACTTATCTTTCTAAGTCAAATTGGCTGCATAGCATAAGCATCCAAAGACTCGAAGGTGATCTAGTGAGGGAGGCTTTCCAAACAACTTTTTGTAGGGTGTTTGGCCCTTAAGTGTCCAGGTAGGTGTGCGGTTTATCAAGTAGGTGGCTGTAAGCAAACACTCGCTTCAAAAACGAATAGGGCAATGTGACTGAAAATGCAAGGCCCTAGCTACATTGAATAAGTGTCGATGCTTCCTCTCTACCACTCCATTTTGTTGCGGTGTGTAAGGACACGAACTTTCATGTATGACTCCTTGTGACTGAAAAAAGGAAGTGCATGATGAATTAAAAAAATCTAACGCATTATCTGTACGTACACGTTTAATGTGGACCCCAAACTGGGTTGTCACCATGGTGAAGAAAGACTTGAGGTGAGGGAGTGTCTCTGTCTTATGTGCTATCAACAAGGTCCAAGTGGCTCGGGTATAGTCATCGACTATGGTGAGGCAATATCTAGCACTCGAGTGTGAGGGAGCCTTGTAAGGCCCCCAAATATCGACGTGTAATAAATCAAATGAATTACACATTACAGAACTACTAGTTGAAAATGAAGACCGTGCATGTTTAGACAAAGGACAAATAGGGCATGCTTTAATCTCAGGTAAAGTAGAAGGTGATATATCAAAAACATGTCGCATGGCATTAAAAGAAGGATGTCCCAATCTTTGATGTAAGATATTACATGTAGTAGATGTCAATGAAAAATGACCAACAACGTTCAATTTTTCAGAATCAAAATGATCTACTACAGCACTATCAAAAACTGAAGTACATGCATCATCAAAAGTGTTCACAAGATAATAGAGTCCATGCTTCACCCTACCAAGCCCCATCACTGTCCCAGTCCGTAAGTCCTGAAAAAAGCAGAAACGAGATATCAATGTAATGGCACAATGGTTATCTTTTGTATACTTGGTAGTGGATAATAAATTTGTAGTAAAAGATGGTGCATATAAGACATCATACAGGTAGTATTTGTTTTGGATGATCACAGAACCTATATGCGTTATGGGTATCCGTTTCCCATTGGGAAGCTTAACGGTTCTAAATTCATGTGAGCATGATTGAGGAGATAATAAACATGTAAAGTCGCCTGTGATATGGCCACTGGCGCCTGAGTCTACAAGCCAACATGAATAGTTTCGGGGTTTAAAAGTGGTACCTGCCGAGTTGGTGGTGCTCCTATGATTGCCAATAACAATGTTGGCTGTTGGCTGTTTTTTTTTGTGGAGGATGGACATAATGAGATCCCGATCTTCCTTGGAGATGGCGGACTCATCACTAGAAACATCATCTGTGGCAGAATTATTCACTACTCGGCGTCTTCCCAATTTTTTTTTTCCTTTTGGTTTTGGCTTTCCATGTAAACGCCAACATTTTTCTTTTGAATGGCCTAAGATGCCGCAATGGCCACCTTTTGTAAGCATTAAACATTCATCATATGTGTGCCCCCTTTTGCCACAATGAGAACAAATTCCCAATTGGGCTTCTAAGTCAACAGATCCTATATAGGCCTTAGAATCATGGGAGGAAGCTGCTGGGTGTTTAATTCCCCCAATATGAACATCTCGGGCCTCAGGTCCAAGGCGAGCATGGCCCAGTCCGAATGAGGGAGGCGCGACCCAAGTGTCCTGGGCGCGATTAGAGTCCATCGCGCATTTAGAGCCCAGTCCAAATGAATGGGGCAAATGCGCAGCCCGGATGGTCTGCTTGCGGTCTGACCCAGCTGGGGCAACCCGCGCATGGTCCGAGATGCAACCCGATGGGTATTGCGACCCGAGTCGCAGACTCGACTCCATCGCAAACGCGAGGGTCTCACTGCTGCGATGGCCGGCCGATCGGCCGGATTTTTCTTCATCTTAAAGCATCCCGACAGCTTCGGAAAAGGAAAGTGGCCGCCGGGTGTTCTGGATCTGGGATTTGGCCGCCAAATAACAATCATCGAGTCCATTGAGGAACTCGATGATTTTCCCAGCTTATTGAAAATGCCTAAAATTTGGATCTTTGATAAGGCGTGGATAAAGGATTGCGATGTAAGAGTCATACCGGTTCCAGAGATTCGTAAGCCGGTACATATAATGGTCGATGGAGTCACCGTGTTGGGCGGCATTGGCGAGATCCCGCTGTACCGCGTAGACTTCCGTTGTTCCCACCTTTTGGAATTTTTCTTGTAAATGTACCCACACTTGACGGGCATTAGTAGAATACGTAAATGTTCTGTAGATTTCTAGCGCGAGGGATGTCAGAATCCAGGATAAAACTACCCCGTTGCAAGGCTGCCAGAAAGGAAATAGTGGGGAATCTAGTTTAGGTTGGTCAATAGCTGGGTCAACGATGCCAAATTTGTTTTTACCCATCAAGGCATGCTCCATATTTCGGCTCCATGATGCAAAGTTGTCCACTCCCGACAATTTTTCAGAGACAATCATGACTCCGGTTTGTTTGTTAGGATGGAGGTATAGGGGGTCACTGGATTGAACTAGAGGAGATGAATCCAACTGGCTTGAGCGTCCATAGGAGCGGTGGTTGTTATATATTGTAATATATATAGGCTGGGACTTGTTGGTCATTTTACTATTTGTTAAGTGAATGACCTTTACACGGTGTGGTGAGTTGATACACTGTGTGGGTGAGAGTGAAACAGGAGAGAGAGTGAGCTGCTACCGTGAGTGGTGTTTGTAACAACAGAAGCTTGGCTTCATTGTAACCCCACCAGAGAAGAAAGAGCTGCCCCCAAAAGTGGAAGTGGGGTACCTTTTTAGGCTCGAACCACTCTACATACTCTTGCAAGTGTGTGTGCGTTGTGAACGATCCTTGGAACCATCCTAACAACTGGTATCGGGAGCTCAGGTTTGAGTTTCTGCTTCCAAGGAGAGATTTTTCAACTGGAGCATTTTGGAGCTAAACGGGGCATTTAAGGTGTGTATCTTCTTCTCTTTAACTAGTCTAAGTGTTTTTCGGCTTGATAGTGGCCATTGGTGGCCGGAGATCGCTGGAAAATTCACTTGAAGCTCACGGGTTACTGTTCACCCACTTGCCCGAAGAGAGAAATCGGGCAATTTGGAATTTCTCTCTTGTTGGACGGATTTTGGTGGAAAATCTGGTGTCATTGGACTTGTGGTGGCCCGATCTACGTTTTGGTAGCTTTTGTGCCACCGGAAACGGCCGTGGAGCGGCTGAAATCGGCGAAAACCTGCCCGAGAGAGAACCGGGTCTGTTTCGACCCGTTTCTGTGAAGAAGACCCGACTAGTCAACGTTGACTGTTTGACCGAGTCTGACCCGGTTTGACCCGGAGATCCGACTTGACCCAATCCGAATCTGACTGACCCGACTTGACCCAAGACCCAACCCGGTCTGTGTTTGACCGTTTGACCAGAACCGTTGACTTTGACTGTTGACTTTTTCGATTGACCGTTGACCGCGCGTGTAGTACACGCGCTAGACCCCCACGCGCAGCCACGCACGCAGCACTGTTTCGCACGTAAATCATATGCGCTGAAAGGTTTTTCACTTCAGTTTTTGGGGTATTTGTTCTGGTGTTTTTAGTGGACTTTCTAGAGGTTATTTCAGAATTTTTGGGGCAAGTACAGAGGGGTATTTTGGTCATTTTGCATATTGAAAAGGGTTTTTTTCAAAGGGAGCTTATTTAAATGGAGGCATTCCAAATTGGGAAGTTTAATGGCAATAATTTTGGACTATGGAAGACTCAGTTCATAAATTATCTATATCAAAAGGATAATATGATAATGGCCCTTGAAGGTAAAGAGAGTAAGCCAACAAGTATGTCGGATAAACATTGGGATTTGTTAGACAAGAAGACCTTTGGTGCAATTAGGTTGGCTTTGGATCCCTCAATTATAGGGAATGTCAGTCAAGAAACCACAGCAAAGGGTTGTATGAAGGCTCTAGAAAGAATGTATCAAACATCTTCCTCCACAAACAAGGTGTTCCTCACCAAGAGGCTCCATAAGATGGAGCATGATGATAGTCGTCCTATGCAAGAGCATGTAAATGCATTTAATTCGTTGGTTCATCAATTGAAAGCAATTAGTGTTGAATATGATGATGATGTTAATGCAACGAATTTCTTGACCACTCTACCGAATAGCTGGGATCCGTTGGTTATGTCCATTACTGGATTAGCTAAGGGGAAGCTGAATTTTAATGATGTTATTGGAACAATCATGTCAGAAGATTTGAGACGGAGATCTTCAAGAGAAGCTTCCAGTTCTAAGACTTCCGCTACTTACTCAGCTAGTAGTAGCAACAGGGGTAGAGATGGGTGGAGACAAGATAGAAATGGGGGACAAAGAGGTAGAAATCGTGGTAGGTCAAGGCCTAGGGGGAGATCACAGAGTAGAGAGTCAACCAAGGCAGAATGTTGGAATTGTGGTAGGACTGGACATTTCAAGAAGGATTGTTGTGCTCCCAGGAGACAGACTAATTAGCGACAGATTAATCAGGCTTCAAAGGATACATCGGATGATAATTCAGCAACCTTTGTAGAGCTGATGGTACTATCTGCTACAACTACAGCAGATGATTCATGGGTGATAGATTCAAGTGCCTCCTATCATGCTACTTCATGGAGAGAGCTCTTCACGAGCTATGCTTCAGGCGATTATGGAGGAGTGTTACTAGGAGATGACCATTTATGCAAGATTGTAGGTATTGGCAAAATTGTTTTGACTTTGTCAAATGGTTGTTTACTTACTTTGAACAATGTGAGGCATATTCCAGAACTCAGGAAGAACTTGATCTCGACTACTACCCTTGACAATGAAGGGTATTGTACCCATCTGGGTGAAGGTGGCTACAAGATCACTAAAGGTGCATTGTTGGTGATAAAGGGTAAGAGAGACGGCACATTGTGTTTACTGAAGAATGTGCGATATAACTCTATTAATGTTGCAACTCGTAATGATTCAAGACTTTGGCATTTGAGGCTTGGACACATGAGTGAGAAGGGTCTCGAGGTATTGCAATCAAAGGGAAAGTTTAAAGGCTTGAAAGATCTTGATTTGGAATTCTGTGAGGGTTGGACATTGGGAAAGATGAAAAGAGTTAGATTTCTTCGAGATTGGCCTGAGAGGAGAAAAAGGAAATTAGAGTTGGTTCACACGGATGTATGGGGGCTAGCCCAGGTTGCTTCGCTTAAAGGTTCGAGGTACTTTGTGACTTTCATTAATGATTGTACAAGAAAGTCCTGGATCTATATGATGAAGAACAAATCTGATGTGTTTGAGGTGTTCAAGAAGTGGAAGACTTTGATTGAGAATCAAACGAGTATGAGGCAAGGCTCTTAAATCTAATAATGGGGGTGAATATTGTAGCAAAGAATTTGATGATTTCTGTTCGAGAGAGAGAATCAGGAGGATTAAGGTTACCCCAGGAACTCCTCAGGAAAATGGAGTTGCAGAGCGGTTGAACCGCACTATTCTAGAGAGAGGGAGAGCTATGATTCATCATGCAGGACTTCCACAGTACTGTTGGGGCGATGCTTTTAATACAGCGGTATTCTTGTTGAATAAAAGCCCTTCTACATTGTTGAATTTTGATGTTCCCAAAGAGAGATGGACGGGAAAGCAAATAGATTACTCATATCTCAAGGTATTTGGGTGTGAGGCTTATGCACTTGTCAAGGATCAGAATAGGGGTAAGTTGGACCCCAAAGCTCAGAAGTACTATTTCCTTGGATATGGTGGAGATGAGTATGGTTACATACTATGAGATGGTGGAAAGAGGATGTACAGGTTCTGAGATATTGTGTTTAATGAGGATAAGTTGTATAAGGACAAGAAATAGCAGGAAGTGCAGAAGAAGTCTGATGTGGTTGATACAGACTTGGATGCTCCAGAGGAATCAGTCAGTGATACTCCTCAGGAGCCCTCTTCCCCAGCTTCTTCTTCGGAGAGTACACCAGATACTTTAGAGAGTACACCAGAGGATCAGTCTTACACTCTACCTCCTACTCCATCAGTGAGGAGATCCACTAGAGAGAGGCATGCTCCTTCTAGGTATTCTCCATCTTTGAATTACATTTTGTATACTGATGCAGGCGAGCTCGAGAATAGGCAGGAGGCTTTGGATTGCGTTGCAAAAGCCAAGTGGGAACAAGCCATGAATGAAGAGTATGACTCTTTATTGTCTAACCAAACTTGGGATTTGGTTCAGTTGCCTAAGGGTAAACGGGCGTTGCATTCAAGATGGATATACAGGATCAAGAATGAGGCAGATGGAAGTAAGCGTATAAGGCCAGACTTGTTGTCAAGGGATATGCGCAGAAAAAGGGAATAGACTTTGAGGAGATATTTGCTCCAGTGGTTAAGATGACTTCAATATGAGTGATGTTGAGTATGGTAGCTGTTTTGGATCTTCATCTAGAGTAGTTAGATGTGAAGACAGCCTTTCTTCATGGGGATTTGGAGGAAGAGCTTTACATGTATCAGCCCGAGGGACTTGAGGTTAGAGGAAAAGAAAAGTTGGTGTGTAAACTCAAGAAGAGTTTGTATGGTTTGAAACAGGCCCCTAGACAATGGTATATGAAATTTGATAATTTCATGAGGGAGCAGAAGTTTGACAGATGCTCAAGTGACCATTGTGTGTATTTCAAGAAAACACCATCAGGTAATTTTCTTATCCTAATCTTGTATGTTGATGACATGCTTGTTTGTGGAGCAAATATGCAACATATAGTTGGTTTGAAGAATCAACTCAAGAGTCGCTTCTCAATGAAAGATCTTGGAGCGGCAAAGCAGATCCTTGGTATGAAGATCACTCATGATAGAAAGAAGCGGGTGTTGGAGCTTTCTCAACAGGACTATGTTGAGAGATTGGTCAAGAGGTTCAATTTGAAAGATGCAAAGCCAATGGCTCAACCTCTTGCAAGACATTTCAGGCTATCGCTGAAAGATTGTCCACAGACGGATGAGGAACGGGAATTCATGAAGAATGTCCCTTATGCTTTAGCGGTGGGTAGTTTGATTTATGCCATGGTTAGTACGAGGCCAGATATTGTGCAGGCAGTTGGTGTGGTGAGCAGATTTATGAACAAACCTGGAAAGTTGCATTGGGATGCGGTTAAATGGATTTTCAGATATTTTCAGGGAACTTCTTCTTATTGTCTTCACTTTGGAGGTTCAGAACTCAGTCTTCAGGGTTATGTTGATGCTGACTTATCAGGAGATCTTGATGGTGGTAGGAGTACCACAGGTTACATCTTTACAGTTGGAGGAACAGCTGTCAGTTGGATGTCCAAGTTACAGTCAGTGGTAGCACTGTCTTCTACGGAAGTGGAGTATATAGCAACAATTGAATGGGCAAAAGAGTTCATTTGGTTGCATGGTTTCTTAGAGGAGCTTGGCTTGAAGCCAGAGGATAGTGCATTGTGGACAGACAGTCAGAATGACATTCACCTTGCCAAGAATGCACCGTTCCATCCCAAGTCAAAGCACATTGAGAGAAGATATCACTTCATCAGGCAAGTGGTGGAGGATGGACGTGTGAAGCTGAAGAAGATCCACACCTCAGAGAATTTAGCGGACATGTTGACCAAGGTGGTCGATAGAGACAAGTTGAGCATAAGCTCAACTTGTGCTGGGCTTAGGAGCTAGAGCTCAGGCGGGGGCAGCCTCTTTACATTATGAGCAGCTATTTGTACCTATGGTGCAGGGATGTTGCACTATATATATTCCAAGGGGGAGAATTGTTATATATTGTAATATATATAGGCTGGGACTTGTTGGTCATTTCACTATTTGTTAAGTGAATGACCTTTACATGGTGTGGTGAGTTGATACACTGTGTGGGTGAGAGTGAAATAGGAGAGAGAGTGAGCTGCTACCGTGAGTGGTGTTTGTAACAACAGAAGCTTGGCTTCATTGTAACCCCACCAGAGAAGAAAGAGCTGCCCCCAAAAGTGGAAGTAGGGTACCTTTTTAGGCCCAAACCACTCTACATACTCTTGCAAGTGTGTGTGCGTTGTGAATGATCCTTGGAACCATCCTAACAGTGGTGAGTTCGTGAACGGTGTCTGGTACGATGGCGACTAGTCCTGCGACGGTCGGGGCTGATACTAGCTTCCATGGTGGGTGTTTGAAGTAGAAACGCCCAAAAGCTGTTTGATAGAAGTCCCCAATGAAGTGCAGAAATTGTAGAGTGTAGGGAATGTAGGATTTTACGGAAACGTGAGGAATGTTGGATCACAGGTAAGACCTGCTCCTTGATACCATGTTAAGAAACAAGTATGTAGATCCCATTTTGCAGAAAACGGTGAAAACTGCTTCTATTATGAGTAGTGTATACAATGGCATTGTAAAACAGTATAGAACCGAATAGGGTTCTTAAAGGAACTTGAAAAAGAGCTACAGTTCCTGTATGTACAGTAACAAGCTCTACATATGGGCCTAATGTCATGCTACAGTAATACAACAATATGCATTTCAACAATGGAACATCACATACATTTAATTTTATAATAGCCTACATATCAAGCTACCAAATAACATCGAATAACATCAAAGCATATTGCTTTAAAAGTTTAGGAATGATAAGCATAGATGTAAGGTCTCAAAGTTGGCCTAAAAGTGGAGTGAATTAGTTTACTAACTAATACATTTGTTCTATGTAGCTTTAACTAAATTTCTACAAGACTACAAGCACAAATAATTTCTAACAAGATTTGTTGTAAGGGATGAGACTTTGCTTAGGATCTGAGTGTGGTAGGGAATGCGGAAAGAAAGGTTGCAACTGCAAATAGGTAAACAAGTAAGGGAAATGTCCCATACGTTGAAGGTTAGGGAAGCTCCTATAAGAGCCTACTGTGTAAAGAGAAAGTTAGCTTTTGAAATTTGAGAACTTAAGTTGTTTTTATTTTCTAAAAAAAGAGTTTTGGTATCCCTCTAATGATGCTAAAGGTTCCATTGTATCCAAAACTATCATAATCCACCACAAAAGAGAGAAAACCCATCTATTCGTGACCCTATTTCGTGTGCTACACGTTTGCACGTAACACTTACCATGAATCTATAGATTATAGATTTGCTTCACCAAACAGTCCAACAAGCGAAATATTTTGGATTTTCCTTTTAGCAACTTGGGTGAACAATAACCTGAAAACACTCCAACCAATTTTGTGACAAAATTAGGCTTTTCCAGCCAAAAAAAAAAAAAGTCAAAAATCACATGAAGAATTACAGTTGAGTTAAAGGAAAGAAAATTGTTACCTCAAATATAGATTTCCGAGTCTCAAAAACTTCAAATGAAGTGCAAACAAACTCTCAAAGCAGCGCCTTCAAAAAGCTAAAAAATCGACAGCTTCAGTAAATAAAATTCCAATATGCAAGAACCAAGTGATTTCTCACTCTGGTTCCGTGTTATAATTGCAAGAGTAATTTGGAAATGGTTAAGTGAGTGAAACTAATCGTGGAACAAGACCAAACAAGAAAGCGTGAGAGATGGAACACTGGAAAGCGTGGAACGCCCGTGGGCGTGAAAATCCATTCGCAATAAAAACGTTTTGCTTTACACTTTCTACACAAATGAAAAGGCCTACAGACATAATTGGCTTCCACCCACTACAGTGAAAAAAGAAGATAATAAAATAAAAACAAACAACACCAGTGTCCAACACTTAACATAACCAAAAGATTCAGAAGATTCAGAAGATTCGGAAGATTCGGAAGATTCATAAGATCTAGAAGATTCAAAAAATTCAGAAGAAGATTCAAAAAATTCAGAAGAAGATTCAGAAGGGTTATAAGATTCAGAAGACTCAGAAGATGTATCAATAGGGAGTATGACAGGGCCACGGACAACGATGGAGGGAAAACTATTACTTCGAAGAAAATGAAACCCAAGACTTCCTGTATCCCAGTAGGAAATGTCACCTAGAACTTCCAAGAATTCTGAAGTTTTCTCTTTAATTACTCCACGCGCCCGCCACTCCTTTACCTGCCCAGACTTGCTTGTTATTGCAATGGAAGCCCACTCCTTTACCTCCATCTCCACCAGCCACCAAGATGGTATATAAATCCAAACTCCATTACTCCCAGCGGGAAAGCATTCATGGGTAGAAAATCTCAAGGGAACTTCTACACAATCTCCTTCGGCTTGGAACCGACAATCAAAGGAGAGGTGAGCGCCAGGATTAGGGACTTCGTAGACAATAAACAGAGCAATTCCCTCGCAGGACCACCGAGCATAACCCAAATCTAAAAGACGTGCAATTCCTCCGGAAAAATCAGTGCTTCTCTATTCGCAAGGTCATCTTCGATTGGGAATCTGAATTGCAATGGATGATTAAAGCAACTAAGGGAAAGGATTTAGCCGCAAAGCTTCTCAAGCTTTCTTTCCTAGCTTGTCTTTATTGTATATGGTTAGAACGTAATCGTAGACGTTTTCAAAATAAGTCTATTGATATTCCAATGTTGTTAGCTAAAATTAGGAGAGTAGTCCGTGAAAGAGCTTCTTTATTTAGAAACTTTAAACTCTCCCAAGCAAATGTTTTGTTGAGCCATAGTTGGAGAATTCCAAATTCTATCTTTTCCTAGATGATTTGTAATACTAGGGTATGCCCCTAAGCTCATGTATTATTTTTATTCTTCGATGAATAAACTCACATATTCATCAAAAAAAAAAAAAAATCAGTGCTTCTCCAGAAGCGGCACCCTGGGATTTCAGATACAGACGAACGGCCCCACGCTACCCCACATACAGAATGCCCCTTGATTAACCAAAAACACAAGATAAAGACACAGAAGAAAGGTGTTAATAGCAGTGGTTTTGAGTTTTATGCATACAGTAAGTTCCCAAGTCAAAAAACTTTATATGCAAATGTTAAAAGGGAGAGAAAACAGAGTAAGAGGCTTACACGCTGGTCATTCCATACGGTACTTCCAGGATGCAGATTTAGGAAACTATAAAATTCGCCCTTACAACCAAAATAGGCCGCCATCCAATCACGGGGCCTTGACCTTTTAGGCGAAGGCAATGCATTGAAGTCTTTATAAAACATTTCCAACAACGGGCAATTTCCTAGATCCAAGTCCCTTAATCCCAAAGGAAGCCTCGGCAAACGTTCAAGATTGACACAGTTGTTCAACAAAAGATGACGAAGGTTGGAAAGTTGATGAATACCATCGGCTATTTCTTTAAATTTGTTTCCAGATAGATTTACATACGTAAGTGAGGACAAAAAATCAAAACAGCTAGGCAATGCTTTACGCTTCAAGTTGCGATAACTCAAATCCAATTTTTCTAAAGAGCTTAAACCTGATGACCAGTTACTGAGGTTAACACTTCGGGCACCTGTTAACACACCTAATGGACGGCATCTCGTGTCAGGATCTTCGACATAGCCAGAAAACTCATCAGACGTCATTTCCTCGGGGAAAAAGCGACCGGATATGTAGAGATCTTTGAGACATGACGACCTTGTAAACGATCTCGGTAATGTCTTTGTTGCAGTATTGTTTAAATTCAGTGTCCTCAATGATGTCAGGTTACGCACACCACCTGGAAACTTCTTGCGCCTAGAACACCCACACAGATCAAGACTTTCAAGGGATGGCAATCTAAACGTGTTTGGAAGTCGCCTGAGACGAAAGCAATTTCGCAGCAACAGTTCTCTGAGTCGCTTGAGAAAACCAATAGAGTGGTGAACCTTGGACAGCTTGCTACAATTAGAAAGATCTAGACGCTCAAGGTTTGGAATGTCGCTGAAATCTGGGATCTCGATCAACTCTTTCGAACAATACAGGCCAATGTATTTTAATTTGTGAAACCTCTGTTATAGATAGTTTATGGTTAAATAAAGCAATCAAACTAAAAGGAAGAAGAAGAAAAAGAAGTAAGCCCAAATCTTACCTTAACATCTTCCCATAGTGCTTTAATTCTACTTCGATGAAGTTTGAGCTCAACAAGATTTGCTGGCTTGAAACCGTGAGGCAAGGATTCCAAAGGATATTGATCCCATCTCAGAACACATAATTCATTGCTTAGCGAGAACTCTACAGGATTTCCGCTCCATTTTAATCCAATGAAAGCCTTCCATAAATCACTCCAAATGAGACCCTGGGGAATGTTGATCTCAAGCAGTTCCAACGTTTTCATAAATGAAAAAGCATCGTAACATATCCTTTGCAGTTTTTGTGGAGGAAAATTTAGGAGAACGACTCTAGTTGCATTAGGTTCCTACAAACAAATGAAGTAAAATTAATGGTATAGAAGTATCTGAGAAACCTTACAAACATAACTGATTGTATACATTCTCCCCATCTAGAAATGAGACTAAGAAAAGGCCTTTAAGCTCAACAATTCCCGAAAACAGAGAAAATGAAATTAACATAATAAAATTAATTACATGTGTCTACTTACGTGTCTCCTTTTCCCTTAGTACAGTAACGATGTCTTTGGTCTGCCACAATCCAGCGTGCTTGGCAATTTCCTGGCCCATCTGTGTTATTAAACTATGTATAAACAATACTTCGTTCTTGCCAAACTTCAATAGACATTTGTACTCCAAATCTTTAAAAATGCTTTTTGAAGGATAACCTAAACACTCTAAAGGATAGGTAATATAATTTTTAGATTGTCCTTTGAAGAAACACACAATATATAAAAATGCTTTTTGTGCCAAATCTCCCACTTCATCAAAATCAATTCTAAGTCTTTTTGCAACATCTCCACCAAGATTTGCTTTTAAATGAATCAAGTAACTCTCCCACTTACTCTTTTCTAAACTGGACAACCTAAAACCAAAATCTTCAAGTACTAAGGGGTGGACTTGCGCGAAATCCACAACATCCTTTGTCAATCTCTTAAACTCTTCTTTGGGGTGCAGCTCGTTGAAGGCTTTTAAACAAAAGAGCTGTAATGCAGAATGATAATTGAGTTTCTTAACTTTATAAATATTTTCATACTGTTCATCCTTACAAAAGTACTGAAGCAAATAATGATTTTTACTAGTTATGATAACTTTACTTCCTTTACCAAACCACTCAACACTCCCAGCTAATGCTTCTACTGGCTCTTTTTGACACACATCATCAAGAATAATCAAAACTTTTTTATTTTTTAACAAATTCTTTAACATCTTGATCAAAGCATGATCATCAAGTGAATTTGCTATCTTCACTTGAAGATCAAGAAGAAGCTTTCTCTGTAATTCAACAAGTTTGATGTTTCCACTTTCTCCAATATTTGGAATAAAGGAACAAGCTTGAAATGTAGTATGAGCTCTCTCATAAATGACTTTTGCCAATATTGTTTTTCCAATTCCTCTCATTCCACATATTCCTACAAATTGAACACCAGCTGATCGTGTAAGTAATCTCATGATTTCCATTGCTTGGGATTCTATTCCAACAAGAAACTGGGCACCGTCTATTGTTTTTGGTATCAACTGACCAAATATCTTAAAACTGATTTCGTGAACAATCTTCCTAGAAATTTCCTCGTTATGCCTATAAGAAAAAAGTTACTAATTTAGAACAAAACCCAAACAAACCGAAAATTTTCGTGTTCAATTGGACTATGACAGGAAATAAAATTGTACCTGTCTTTTACATGCCATCCGGTGAGTTTGCCCCCTTCCTCGAGTGCACTTTCAAACGATTTGTGAGGGTCCTCAACAACCTCAGAGGAATCCAGAGAGCAGCCACCTATCTCAGTCAAAATCGCTTTCCAGTTCTTCCACTTCTTTGTGCCAACCTTAGGGTCCTCTTTAAGTGTCGAGAAAGCCGTTCCGAAAGGCCCTGTCTGATCTCGCACATCATTGGGATTCACTTCATAGAAAACAGGGAAAACATTAAGGCATCCCATTTCCCAGCGTTCCATGATCACATCAAGCTCAGACAACCACGATTTAATCGCAGCAAAGTTATTTGAGATGACAACGACCGCGCATTGTGATTCTTCTATTGCATCCTTAATATGTGGATGAATTTTTTCTCCTGACTCCAGGCTTTCATCGCCTTTGAAAGTCGTAATCCCTATCGTTCCCAAAGTTCCAAATAAAAAGTTAGTAAAATACCCCGCAGCAGGACGTAATCTGCGCCTTGTAAGTTGAGGCAGGGAGTTCTTACCACAGAAACTGAGGAAAACCTCGCATTTCTGCCGATCAGTTGAAGAAGAAGATAATTTAGAAGTGGCTTTCTTGGAGCTCGAGGACGCCAGTAGGGGACTTGCAGGTTTGTTCAATTCAACACACGTTTGGGAAGCGTCTGTTAATTAAATAGGCATTGTGAGTCGGATAGTTGCTCTCAGACGCGTTAAAAGTGCATTAAAAAAAAAAAAAAAAATCACGCGCCGAAAGGAGTCGAGTGGAGTAGGAAAATTTCCCAGTCACATCTTTTCTTTGGGGCGTTGAATAACTATTAATATTTAACGCGTACTAGTAATGTAAAAGCTGAAGCTACTGTGAGATGATCTTTTGTTTACATACCACAATTCTATTTCATGACTATTTTCTTTCCACTTCTAATCGTTAAATTGCATATCTAGTGAACATATGGGATGAACCGAAGAAATGAAGTAATCGCGATATGTTCAATTGTGAGTATTAAAAAAAATGAAGTATAGGAGGAAAAGCACCACCCAAGAAAGCATTTGATGGAGATCAAAAGAGAAGACCTGAAAATAAACAAAATAGTTTATTCTTCAGACCATAGAACATCCATTGTGATCTATATTTTCAACACAACAACAATCATGATTACTGACGAAAAATTTCTCATAATATTTTGTTAATACATGATGTCATTTTGTTCTCCACAGATTATAGAAGTACCCATTAAAAGATGAAGTAATCCAATATCTCCTATTATTGCTCATGAGTTTTGATAAGCTTGGGCCTATTCTTACATAATATCGAAGCTAGGTTAATTCGTTCTTGATGGTGATGAACCGAGCCCCCCACAGGAAACTTAAAAATGTAGAACTGCGGGTGAGTATTAAGAGAGAGCTAGTCTCACATTAGAATGAAAACTCAAGCATCTATGCCTTATAAGGCATGAACTACCTACTACTACTCATGAATTTTGGTAGGCTTGAGCCCATTCTTACAGGAACAAGCCATAATATGCATTAAAAAACGAACAATTCATGTGGAGGGAACCGTTAAGAATAAGTTCAATAATAATCTTATTGTGTGATAAGAACCGTGCCGGTGCAACAATGCTTGTTTCCTCGTGTTAGCAGGCTCTCTTCGTTTTTCTAACAAGCAAGAAAAACACTAAGAGATTTTTAATTTCTGCTCGGTAGACCCTCATAAGAGAATTACCCTTTGACATCCTTTTTTCAAAGGAATTGAAAATATTAGTAGTCGTATGTGTTGATTCAAATACTACTACTTGGCACCCTGTTTCATTCTCACCTCTAAAGCTCATTAAAAGGCCTACTGAATGCAGCAGCTCCTACTGATCTTGATGGCTTATCTATGTATAGTGGAAAACAAAGTGAAGAATTGTTAGAGGCTCTTTTCTCACGTTTGAGATCTTTATCATTGGTGGAGATGTTTTATTGCAATCTGGAAGCAATTCCTAAGTCTATTGGTTGTTGGTCCTTAGTTGAAACATTAAAACTTAATGGGAATAGATTTATAGAATTACCAAATAGTATGTATGAACTTTTAAAACTTAAATTTCTTTATTTGAATGGTTGTACTTCTCTTCGAGCATTACCAAAACTGCCATTGAGGTTAAAGCTATTGAGTTTAGAAAGCTGTCCATCGTTAAAGGGCTTTAAGGACAAAAGGACCGCCCAAAATTCAGGGGAGATGTTGAGGACTAGTAATTGGTCCTTTGTAGTAACCTATGTTATTTTTGGTTGCAAACCTCACAAGATCCTGTATCCAAGCCCACAAAGTCTTGAGAATGCGAGTTTTCGCTCTCCTTTTTGATATTTACGAAACAAAGTTATCTATTAAAAGAAATATATTTTTCCGTTCTTTGTGTACCTTTTTTGTTTACAGGGTTTCGATATTCAACCTGAGGTAGCATGTTGCCCTGTGCAAGAACTAGGAGTCCGAGAGTGGTTCATCCACAGAAGCACTTCCGGTTCTGGTAAAAAAATTGAGATTTATATAAATAATTGGATTTTTCGTACTAACTTTCTTGGGATCCGTAAGCATTTGTTGGCTTTGTTAGTTGTTTATGAAGTCTATGGGCATGTTGGATTTAGAGAACGCAAAGAGCGAACGTTGGATTTAAATATTGCAGCTCGTGAGGACAGTACTAATCCATATATTGGAGCATATGAGGACAGTAACTGTATTTTTCCTGAGTTTGCTTGTGAATTCCAAGTCAATGGACAGAATTCGAAAGTTACAATCGTCGTTTGTGTACCTCAAGTTGTTCCTGCTGGGTCACATCGACTCTGGGTATTGACGAGGAATCCATTTACCGTGTATGGACAGGAAACTCACTGCTTGGTTTCAATTACAACAATCAACGAGAATGTTGAGTTGAAGGAGTGCGGAGCACGTCTGCTACATATCGATCATTGTTCAGAGTTGTCTCAAGTTATTAATCAACCTGATTTGGACTTTTTTCTATCTGACTCTTTTGTTAATCTGAATGTCTGGACGGACAATTGCTGATCTGAAAAGGTAGACATTATCATGCCGAGTTTGAGGGTGAGTGTTAGTCATTGATTTGAATAAAGAAAACACACTCGGCCTCGTCTACGTCAATGTAAAATCCCACACCTTTCCGAATCTCAGAAGCAAGCCATCTTCAAGAAGGATTTGCCATGGAAGTTGACGCACAACCTCAAAATGATGTGAACTCTAATGTGGAAGAAGGCGCATGAGCAGATGTCCCCGTGGAACCTGGTGGCTGTCCAATTCAGCTTGCAGAAAGAAGATCTTCAGGTTCAGAACCCGAATCCGTTGGTTCATCTCACCTCCTTGATCACACGGAAGATTAAATTCTACAAGGCCCACTGATATTACAATATCTCTCAAGAGTTCGATGAATGTTGTGCAAGTTGCTGAGGTCTTCAACGATTTCTGCACCACGTGCAATGATAGTGAATATTTTATAGTTTGTTACTTCAGTTTCTGTGTATAAATAGCTGGGCTTGTGAACGGTTAGAAAGAGTGTAGAAGAAGTATCTCGTGTTGCATCAAAAACTTCTCCTTGTTTGGTAGTCACCTTCTTCACAATGCTCATTTGGTAGTCACCTTCTCGACAATGCTCAGAATTGTGTGCAGGTTGTAACAGGGTCACTCAGGACCAAACTTGCTATGATACCATATAAGAAGCGGGCTTAATCTTCTTAAAATGTCTTGTAAGGGATAGGAATAGCACTGCTAATAAAGCTGAAGAACTCGGCATCCGAAACTGATGTGAGACAGTCTCCAACAGTTCTTTTCTGGTTTGATGGCCCTATTGTAGAAACAGAGATAGATTGAGGAGAAGGAAGAAGATGGTATCGATGATATACAGAGAAGGTAAGGTTGTTCAAAGTTTTGTTATCCATCCACATTTTACAATCAATCCGAGAGTTCTTTTATAAAGTTTAAAGGAACAAATATTTGAGCCTTCTCTACTTTGTACAGAATTCGGTGACTAGGCCGGCTGCTGCGGCGGTGTAGCGTTTCGGGCTTCAATCGCCGATGCAGAAGCTGACCGGCCTTGGATCGAGTTTGACTTTTCTCTGTTGACGTGTACACGGTTGATGATGTCGACTGAGCTAATCCCTATCAAGCCCCCTTAAAAAAAAAAAAAAAAAAATCTCTGTAGGTTCCAGCTTTGATTGGTAGAATCAATGCAGAGGTATTCATTAAGCCGAGAAAGAATTTAATCAAAATCTTAAAACGTTATCCGGCTTTCTGTTTCTTTTTTCGTTTATTGTTATTACTATTTTACTCTTGATTCTAGATACTTTTCTTTTTATTTCTTCAGTATGCATGGGCCATCAAGGAACTTTTTACTGGAGAATTTTCAACCGCATGATGTCTTGGGCACACCACAAATATGGCAGCTTGAGCTTGTTCTATTGAACCTCATAAAGGCCTCTTCTCTGTTCTTATTTTGGTTGCCCTTTTTTTTAAGATAATTTGATTTTTTTTTGCTGGGTTTTTTAATTCTTTTTTTGATTGCCAAAATTTGAAAATTTTCAATTTGTGCTTGGATGAGATTCTATTAAATCCTATATTTATACATATTTTTAATAATAAACTCATTCATCTACACTTTCTTTCTTTCTTTTTCTCAAATTTATAATATAGACAAATTCTTATCATTTTTTTTCAATTATTTTGATCAAAGTCCTCAAATGAACCCTAATTTTTATTTAACTCTTTAAAGACTAACTACTAAAATTTAATTTAAAATTATAGTACACGTTAAGGAGAAATAGAAATAGGTGTTCATAGGTTGATGGGGCTAGTTCAATATTTTTTGTCATGGTCATTCAATTTTTACGACAACTAAATGTGATGATGCTAACAAAAGTATTTTTACGAAAAATTTGATCGATTAAATGTGCCTGTATTATTTTTAAAATAAATTAGTTTTTAAGAAAATTTCATACTTTAATTCTTTAGAAATTGCTACAAAATTCTTGGAAATGTATGATAGTATGTACCAAAATCTTTAAAGTCATCATTAATACTTTCAATAATTGTTTTTAACTACATATGATTTTACTCCTTATTTTTTCTAATGAATGTGACTAAGAAAGTTTAGGTAGCATCTTTTTATTTATTTATTTATTTACTTTTCTTACTTACTTTAACAAAACAAGACTTTCTAGAGAAAATTTGGGCATTTTTAAAAATTTCTTGTCGTAGGTTTAGTTCTAAGTAGAACCTTACTCCCTCGACATCTTAATGAATAATTATTAGTTTTCCTATATCCACTTTAATTCCTTTAGTCAATCCCTAACATAATGCTTCTTTGCTATTTCAAGAGAAACCAATCCATAACCATAAAGCTTACGTGTTATTGATCTAATAAGTAATATTAATGAAGACATTAGCTGTTGGAATGCACTCAAACTCTTAAATTTATGAATTTTTCTATAGTGATTGACTATATTCTTCAACTTGGATGTAAAAGGCAAAACGTATACCAAATGGATCCTGCATGTATGGAAACATGCCCAACAAAAACCAACTTGATTCAAGACTAATCCATGGAGCTTTAACTTCTCCTGGATTGGATTCCTCGAGGATGAGCTCATAAAATAAACCATCTTAGGAATATGGTTAAGCGGTTTGATCCGGTATCAAATTAGTCTATGTTCTCTATAATATAGAATCTCCATTTTCACCTATCAAGCATAGGAGAATCCCAACATTCAACACTCATACCAAAGTCATAATGTCGCTAGTATTGGGTACATATACTGTAGGATATGTAAAATGTTATACCTTAATAACGAATATTTTCCTTCCAATAATGATAGTATGCTCTTTATACAATGTACTAAATACCATATTGCATGTTGCCCTTGGAGAACATTATCCATTGTGTCCTGAGGCTTTCAAACTAGGCCATTACTCTATGTAAAGGTCGTCCAAAAAGGAGAATGATACTTCATTGTTATTTTCATGACGGAGGGGTAGTGTGGCGGCGTTACTTTTTTAGGTTGTTGGATGCACCTTGTGGGGGCTCGAAAGGAGAAAAGACTACAATCGAAAGGTAGGAGAAAGAGCCATTTAAGTCAGATACTTGGTTATGTGATGTTATCTTTGACTATTTGTATATGGAAACCGATGAAAATGCTGTTGCTGTTTGATGTTAACTTGGTTACGTAAATGTTACAGAAGAGAGAAGTATGAAAAGTATTGAAGGTTGATGATTTTATCTCAATGTTATCATATATTAGGCCTAGAATAAGGCCTAATATATTTTCCTATATTGTAAGATACTAGGGTTTTCCTTGTATAAGCCTTATTCATGTTTATATATAGCCTCTTAGGTTAACATGTAAATCATAATAGCCGTACACTAAGAGTTCTTTTCTCTACGACTTTGTTTTCTCTCGTAACTAGTTTTGGTTTTGCTTGATTAATAAACAAGCTTTTATTCCAAACATACAAGAGTTCATCAAATTCTTCATGGTATCAAGAGCCAACGATTTTGTTGGGTTTTGCGGAGCCACATATCGCTTGTAGTGCGATGGTTTTCATTTAGCTCTGTCGGGTTTTTGGCTTTCTCTCTCTTCCGTCGGGATTTTGGCTTTCTCTCTCTCTGGGAAAGGTGCTGCACACGGATAAGCTACATCTCTCTTCCAAACCGAAAACTGGGGTTTTTTTTATTCACACGAGACTTTGCTTCTGCCGGAACCAAGACAAAGGTAAAGCTTTTTGTCCTTTAGTGAAAAGCTAAACTTTTGTCCTCTAGTGCAAAGCTTTTGTCTGAGAACAACTTGGTGGTGTGGCCTTACGTGGTATTTTCTTTTCTATTCCAAACGGAAAGAGGGACTTTGCCGACATATGGATTTTCTTGCTTTTGCCGATTGATTTTGGTATTCTCTTTTCCTTCTCGCTTTTGCACTTTGTGACTATATTTTGATTTGCTATTGTGGTTTGGATATTCTATCAAACCGTTATTTTTCTTGGATATCTCTTGATAAAAGTAGTTTGGAGACCTTTTTGATTTTGTCATGGCTACTGAGTCAGATCCTTTTCAACCACCGGTTACTCCATATGTTGCTCCTCATGCTCAGAAAACTCACTAAGAGAAGGGGGATCAATCAGGTTCTAAATCGGATCATCATGAGGGTTATGTTTCCCCAATTTTGATCATCACAGACCCGAACGACCTCCTATATCTACCACCTGGTGACACTAGTGGAGCTCTTTTGGTTGGTTTCAAACTCAATGGCTCTAGTAATTATGCTGTTTGGAGTCGTGCTATGAAACTTGCTCTTCTCTCTAAGAACAAGTTGGTATTCGTGGATGGCAAATACCCTGCTCCGGCTGAAAATTCACCCTATTTGCCTCTCTGGGAGCGTTGTAATGCGATTTGTCTCTCTTGGATCCTCAACTTGCTATCTGGGCAACTTCATAAGGGATTAATCTACACAGTTAGTGCTGCTAAAGCAAAAGGCGAAGAAGAAAGGAAAGAGATGTTGACATAGCCTTTCCTTTTCCTTCCTTTTTTTCCTGGAAGGAGCTCTGTACTCGTTATAGCCAGGTCGACCCGACCCGGATCTACGACCTTTTGAATGAATTAAGCTCCACAAAGCAATCGGGTGGACCAATTGCGTCTTATTTTCATCGCTTGAGAGCGTTGTGGGATGAGTATGCAGCATTGATGGCTTTAGATTCACCGGAAATGTCCAAAACTGACGGTTGGAAACTTCATCAAGAACGCATGAAGTTTTATCAATTCTTTAGAGGACTAGATAACTGCTTTTCTCATCTTAGAGACCAGATTTTGCTCATGAGGCCACTTCCTGACGTTTTGCAAGCTTACTCCATTGCCAACAATGCCGAATACCAGTATGGAGGACCAGAGAAGACGATTGGTGATTCTCAAGCTTTTACATCGACATATAGGACCGACGCAACAAGCTGGTCTGCATTTAAGCCACTTGTTGCAGCACCAGGGCCTAAATGATCAACTGGGACAACACCTTTGCACAACGAAAATGACACATCGTTTTCACTCAAAGCAGGATAAAATGATGCGTCATCTAGGGTTTCTAGCAAACCCAAATGTGATCATTGTGGACGAAAGGGGCACCGCAAGGAAAGTTGTTATTGTCTTAACCTCAATGTGAGCATTGTCAGCTTTTTGGACATAAGAAAGAAGCTTGTTATAAGCTTAACGGCTATCCTCCGGGTCACAAGAATTTTACTAGTAATTCTACTATTAATTTGGCTACTGTTGAGCCCAGTCACTGCACTTTTACACTAGAGCAGTATGAGCGCATTATCCATCTGATCAAGGAAGACTATGGTAGGACCTCTCATGCTAATGGAGCAAGTATTTTAGAATCTTTTCCTTACATTTGGATTATAGATAGTGGGGCCAGTGATTATATTACTACTGATTTTAATTGTTTAGAATTTCCTGTTAAATGCATGTCTAAGTCTAGATTTGTTAAACTGCCAAATGGGGAACTAACCCATGTCACCCACACTGGTTCCATAACCCTAGCTGGCAGTTTAAAATTACATACCATTCTTTATTCTCGTGATTTCAAATATAATTTGTTGTCCGTAGCTAAATTCACTGCCGAGAATAACTGTTTAGTGGTTTTTTATGCTGATTTGTATGTGTTTCAGGACCTCTCGACGGGTGATGTTAAGGGAATTGATAGAATGCGACATGGACTTTATTTTTTCTTGCACCCTAGGAATAAGCATGTTAGCAAATTTTCCGGTACTGCACCGGCCCTTTCAATTACTTCAGCATGTAATGACCTTAATTTTCATTTATGGCATTCAAGACTTGGTCATATGTCTTTATCTAAATTTAATTTTTTGAATGATTTCAAAGATTTTCCGTCTTCTGATTTCCATTGCTCAGTTTACCCTCTTGCTAAGAAAACACGTGATCCGTTCACTGTTCGCACTGAGAATGTCAAAAATCTTTTTGATTTAATCCATGTGGACATTTAGGGACCATATCATGCCCTAAATTATGATGGTTCGAAATATTTTCTAACCATTGTTGATGATTTTTCACAAGGGACTTGGACTTTCCTCATGAAACATAAGACTGAAACAGTTTCACATTTGGAACGTTTCTTTAACACAATTCAAAATCATTTTAGCATTGGAATCAAACGCATTCGTTCTGATAATGCAACTGATTTCTTTAATTCCTCATGTGACAAATTATTTTCATCGCGGGGTATAATGCATGAAAGTTCATGTGTATATACCCCACAACAGAATGGTGTGGTAAAACGTAAACATCGTCACTTATTAGATGTTGCACGGGCATTAAAATTTCAAAGTCACATGCCTACATGTTTTTGGGTGAGTGTATACTCACTGCCACACACATTATCAATTGCATTCCTTCTTCAGTCTTACATGGAAAATCTCCTTATGAGATGATTCATGGGAAAGCTCCTGACCTCTCTAGACTTCGAGTCTTTGGTTGTCTTTGCTATGCTTCAGTGGTGGGGCATAAAGACAAATTTGCCCCTCGAGCAATTCCTAGCATTTTCATGGGATACCCTTTTGGGCAAAAAGGGTATAAACTTTATGACATTGAAAGGAAGAAATTTTTTGTGAGTTGTGATGTTCATTTTCATGAAAATATTTTCCCTTTTACAAACATAGAGACTGGGTCCCATTCTTCAGAATTCCCTATAATGTCATCTCAAGATGAGGAGCCTGCACAACAAGTTATCAAAGTTAACTCTAATTCAGATACTAAGGTAATCTCTCCTACCCAATCAAATTCCATTCCAAATATAACCATTCATACTACACCAGATATTACCACTTCCAATATCTTAGGCAACCAACCCAATGATTTTACCTTGAAGATTATAGATCCTCCTTTTACATCACCTCCTGTTTTCACTTATGATGAGATAGAGGATGATCCTTTCTCACCAACCATGCATAATCCCACAGTCCCTTCATCACCTCCTAGACGATTTACTAGAATTTCTAGGCCACCCATATAGACTCAAGATTATGTTTGCAACAATGTTAGCTCATCCATACAATACCCCATATCTGACTATGTATCTTATACACATTTACCCATTCCACATCAACATTTCATAGCAGCCATTTCACCTGAGATAGAACCCTTGTTCTACCATGAGGCAGTTAAGGATTCTAGATGGCGAGATGCCATGGATCAGGAAATGAAAGCATTAGAATCGAATGGAACATGGGAACTGGTAGACCTACCACCACGGAGAAAACCCGTAGGATGTAAATGGGTATACAAGATTAAGTATCATGCTGATGGGAGTATTGAGCGGTTTAAGGCTCGTCTAGTAGCGAAGGGTTATAGTCAGACAGAAGGTATCAATTATCATGAGACTTTCTCTCCTACAGTAAAATCTGTGACAGTTAGAAGTGCATTATCTATTGCTTCACAACGTAAATGGACTATTCAACAAATGGATGTCCATAATGCATTTCTACAGGGAGACTTAGATGAAGAAGTCTATATGAAACCACCACCTGGGAGTCCTTTTGAAGGGGGGTCCAAAGTATGTCGGTTGAAGAAATCTTTATATGGGTTAAAGCAAGCTTCACGATAGTGGAATGAGAAGTTTACAGAAGCTTTAGTATCTGCTGGTTATCGATAGTCACTATACGACTATTCTCTTTTCACTAAAGGACAAGATGGTAATATTATTTTAGTGCTCATATATATGGATGACATCTTAATTACTGGTGATGACATACAAGAAATTGAGGCTTTACAAGCCTATCTTCATTCTACATTTCGAATCAAGGATTTGGGAGAACTCAAATATTTTCTTGGAATTGAGATCCTTCGAGATTCAAATGGCATGCATCTCAGTCAACGTAAGTATATCTTAGAATTGATTTCTGAATTGGGACTATCAGCTGTCAAGCCTATTGGAAATCCCATGGAGACAAATGTCTTATTCACTAGCTTGAAATATGATGAGCAAGTTCGTCCACAAATAGATGATCCACCATTTGAGAACATCTTGAGTTATCAGCAATTGATTGGTAAGCTGAATTATCTTGATATGACACATCCTGACATAGCTTTTCCAGTAGACCTCTTAAGTCAATTCATGCATGCTCCCAAGCGATCCCACTGGGAGGCAGCTCTCCACATTGTTAAGTATTTCAAAGGAACAATAGGGCTTGGTTTATTCTTTCCTTCAAATGGTGATTTTCTCTTGCAAGCTTTCTGTGATGCTAGCTATGCAAAATGCCCTATGACACGTCGATCCACTACTGGCTTTTGTCTTACACTTGGACATTCAGTAATTTCTTGGAAAAGTAAAAAGCAACCAGTTGTGACTTTTTCTTCAACAGAGGCTGAATATAGGGCCATGGCAACTACTACTTGTGATATTGTTTGGGTGGTTGGTCTATTAAAAGATATGGGAATTAATGTTTCACAGCCAGTGCTGTTATATTGTGATAATGAAGTAGCGCAAAAATTGGCAGAAAACCCAGTCTTTCATCAAAAGACCAAGCGCATAGATGTTTCTTGTCATTTTATTCGCGAAAAAATATGTCATGGTTTAATCAGCACAACACATGTTGGGAGTGGTGATCAACCTGCAAATATTCTGACCAAGGCTTTAGGGATAAATCAACATTATCATCTCCTTAGCAAGCTTGGGGTCTTGGACTTCTTTCGAACCTCAGCTTGAAGGGGGGTGTTGAAGGTTGATGATTTTATCTCAATGTTATCATATATTGGGCCTAGAATAAGGCCTAATATATTTTCCTATATTGTAAGATACTAGGGTTTTCCTTGTATAAGCCTTATTCATGTTTATATATAGCCTCTTAGGTTAACATGTAAATCATAATAGCCACACACTAAGAGTTCTTTTCTCTACGGCTTTGTTTTCTCTTGTAACTAGTTTTGGTTTTGCTTGATTAATAAACAAGCTTTTATTCCAAACATACAAGAGTTCATCAAATTCTTCAAAAAGTAGTCTCAATAGTGACGGAATTACAAATGTTAAATCACAGCTCATAATCTCCCTTATTTATACTATTTCTAGCGCGTACTAGAGAGCTTCTCCTAGTAACCAACTTTCACGCGTAGGGAACCAAGTTAGGAACCAAGCTGTTGAAACGACTAACTCACTTCCACGTCTTCCTGCCACGCAGCAACTCTCCCCCATGTGACTATCCCATTTTAACTTTCAATATGTTGTAGTAGTTTTCTCTTTGAAACACACACTCTTAATCTGATAATTTTTAATTGATGTAACACTGATGACTATTATCTCAACACACCCTAACAAGTTAATATTTGTAAAATTAGAAATTTTATTTTTAGAATTAAATAGGCATTTTATTTGCAATTGTAAAAGACAAAACACAAAATAATATGAACTCAAATAATCTCAAATGGACAAGAAGAAATTATGAGATACTGATTAGTTGGGCAAAATTATAGGAATCTTGTGACAACATTTCTATTTATAAAGAACTCCTTTAGAGATTGTTTTGAAATTCTTGAAAAACTATAAAAAAAAATATTTGTATCAAAATTTTGGTTTGTAAATTGCAAATCCATGAATATAGTGAAAGAGTTTCCTTTGTTTTTTGTATCCCTAAATTTCCTTCTACTTGTCTAAATAGAATTTGGGTTTATGTACCAAAAGATTTTCAACAATGCTAACCATTTATGTGTAGGTGAAGGATTGTTAGACATCTCCCATCATATACCGAAGTAAAAGCTTATTGACAGTGATAGTGTACAAGTCAAGATTGACACATGGGTGAAGGAGATATTTATCAAGCATTGTTTTGGTCTCACATTTTTTTTTTAAATTGTTTTTTTGCTATGGATTCTATTCCACACCTTCTCTTATGTGATTATATTTGGTTTTGTTCAACTCCTTAAGACAAATATAATCTTATACATATTGAAGATTGGAATATTTATGTTGAAAAAAAGGATAATATTTGTGTTTCTATGTCAAGAAATAAAATTGCTTATTTTGTTTAGGGCTTGCACTTAAGCTGTTGTTTGGATATTAAAATTAATGGTCACCCACATGTATGCATATTTTCATTTTTTCAGTTCTTTTCTTTAATGCAGTGAAATTTTAATTTTAATTTTAATAGATAATAATATCAAAATTTTATTTGATTGTGTACACTTTATATATGATACCATTCTATTGATTTAATATATGAAAAGTACAGTTAGACAATTAATTAGACCGTATAAATGATGGAGATGGAGAAAATTATGTACTTATTTGATTAAAAATACATACTCGATAATTTTGTTGGAAATCTTTTTTAAGAAGTAACCATAGATGAAGATTATTTTTGAATAAACACTAATGTTTATCCTCCTTGCAAAGACACGATTAGACGATTAGGAGATCTGATGGTTTTGCTATCATGATGATGCTGTGCGGAACATCAGTGTTGCTTTTAACATCAGAACGCCGGCCTCGCAAGCAAAGCAACATAAAGAACCTGCTTTTAACGCAAACCACCGGCGAATTCGGCTCTTCTTCAGATTTCCTGCTGACCAGAGGAAGATGCAGAACAGCTTTCGTGACAAGGAAACGCTCTGCATGTTCCCCTGAAACCCCGCGTTTCTCCTTCTCTCTCTCACCTGTAATCTGTTTCAGTTTATGCCGTTCTGTTTCCATTGGTAGATAGCCTATATATTTGACCCAAAGGCTCTCTTTGTATAATTCCGATGTGTACCAAATACAGAGCATTCTCTTCAAGACTGTTCTCTCTTCTTTCTCTCATGTTTTATTTGGCATTAAAGACGTGCTCGGTTTTTCACATACCTATTATGAGGTTTCCCTAAGATCTTGAGACAAATGTAATGGTTTTATGTACTTTTCTTTTATTAAGTTGTGAGGATTGGTGGATTTTTCATAGTTGGTGCTTCTACACATACAACCATTGTTATGGTAAGATTAGTTAGTTATAACAATTTTGAGGGAAGGAAGATTAATTAATTAAGTTGTTATAATAATTTTGAATCAATGAACAGTATTTAAAAAGAATTTCATTTTTCATAAACAGCACGGAAGGCATCATTTTGAGAAAAGGAAAATGAGTAATAACTACAAGGAGAATAATAAATTAAAAATTATTCTAATCACTATTTTTCAGTTGTTTTGTTCTATTGATATGGATAAAAATGCATTATCCATGTGTTTTAGTACAATGGTAGAGTAGGTGGAACTTCTAAAGAAGTCATAATACACAATTTCTTAATATTTCTTTTGTTTGAAAATATTCATAGCATTTTGGAAGTTCTTTATTCATAAAAATTATTTTTTGTTAACACCTATGAAGTTTTCAATCATTAAAAGTTGTCCAAAATGGATTGAAAATATTATATATGATCTTTCTTGAACAAAATACCATCCTGAAAAGCTTATTTGGCATGGCATTTAGGGTTATATAAAAATTATTTTGGCATGACTATAACTTGCTTATACAAAATGATTATATATACAAAGAAGCACTTTTGCATTTCATTCCCTAACCCTCACTTTTGATTCAACCATGATGTAAACCAAACTTGCTTTTGCTTAGGCTTCTCACTTTTCCACAAAGTGAAAACTCACTTTTAATTGCTTGCATACAACAGCCACACAAGTTCCCAACCCTAAATGTCAAACAATCTTAAGTCTTAAAACCTAGATAACAGTAGGCCTTCAGTGGAATGCCTAGTTCCATGTAACAGCAGTACCATATGAACATTCATATCACAGAAATTTTAATATAATGGAGATATTTTATGGTAAATAACATTATTGTTTGCCTAAATAACCTCTATATAAACAAAAACACTTGGAACGGAAGGTAATGGTGACTCCCTAAAAGAGAAGGATTATGCCTTTTGAAGGCCAAACATTTTTTATTACTCTTTCTTTTTAGACATTAGTAAAATAATCGTTATCCCAAACCCAGCACAAGTCACCGTTTTCAAAGACTTTATATGTTCTTCAAAATAGTGTTATCATCATAGTTGGAGGGACAAATACATAAATCTAGCTAGGGTTTGATAGTCGAAAAACCTCAAATAGATGAGATATCTAAAGATATTTTTAGTAATTGCTTCGAAGCTAAATGTTTTCTTGAACCAAAACATTAACCTTATAACCCAAATTTTAGTGGCTTAAAGATCTAAATTGATTAATGAGCTCAAAGTCAGATTGATTTGGTGGGCTTAGAGCCCCAATGATTTTGGGCTTTCAATCTTACAAATCTGAATCGTACACCCAATAATTCTGGCCTCACAGCCCAACAATTTTGGCACACAAGCTCGATGATACCCGGTTTGTAGGTCTGACAATATTAGATTAGCAGGCCCATAATTTTGAGCATGAAAACCAATTCGTTACTTCAAGCTTAACCTCATTTCTTCAATGAACATCACTCTTTCTCCATTGCGCCCATTCGCTTTAACTGACTCGCACCCCTTTTTAATCCATGTCCGTATCGTCTCTAAAATGGGTCATATTAGCCCAAAGAGTCTTTTGTTTCTCCATTTCTGGTGGAGCAAGGTTCCCTTGCACGACTTCATACAACCAGGATGCCTTCCCTGTTCTCCGGCTGCGTGGATGACGTGGGATGCTACAATTTTGGAGGCGTGGCTTTCTTCTTCCCTGTCGTGGGGCGGCGGGTCTCCTTCACTGTAGGAACTGACAGGCCGGTGCTCCACGGGCAGATCCGGATCATTGTAAATGGGCGGGTATTGTTGGCCGCCCATCCTCTTCACAGGTTGTCCCTCCTGTGATATAAGGTCAAAATTAAGATAAGGGTACGATAGTAATTTAATAAATAAAGATACAATAATAATTTTATAATTAGTGTTTGTACTAAGTTACTTATAACAACTTTGTAAGTACCAAAAAGAAGAAATAAGTATGAGACGTTGAAAAAATTTCTTGCATTGTTTTCAAATACATAAAAACTTGTAATAAAAAAATAAATTATTACATCCATAGATGCATGACTGATGTTATTCGAAGTACATAAAATGATATTAATAAAGATAAATATTTGTTTACTACAAAATAAACAACAATACACGGTAATTGTAACTTCTTTTCCCTTTTAAATCTAATGATATTGTTCATAAAAATGACACATAGATTTATCTTCAGTTAATAGTTACACATCATTATATACACAGAATAACAAGTTAAACAAAAATTTAAACATGTATAAAAAATACAAAATTTATGTAATGGAATTTATACAAATGTTTTTGCATCGCCCACAAAGCCCCTTCAAGGAGCCACTAGCCAATTATGTTGAAGTCCTATCAAGTTATGTATCCTCTTTCATTTAGAAGTACTTGAAAACAAATTAGTTTAAATTTGGTCTTCTAGTAAGAAATCCTTGATGTAAAAACATATTTTGTATATGTTGTTTCTTTTGATTGAAGAACTATAATTGTTGATACCAGGGCGGGGGCCCTGGCTCAGTGGCGTTCTCTGAGCCTAACCCTGATCGGCCGTCCCACCGGTCAGGGGTTCAAATCCCGTCCCTCCCCTTCCCCCGGGTGTGTGAGTTTATAATAAAATTTTTACCACCCACAGGTGGTCCACTTGGTAAGGGTTGGGCTTGGGATCCTTGAGGTCCCAGGTTCAACTCCCCATGGGGAGCATTTGTGATTTAAGTGGGGGGTCATGGCGGTGGGTTGCTGTGCTAGCCTTCCCCAAGGATTAGTCGAGGTGCGCGCAAGCTGGCCCGGACACCTTGGTTACCAAAAAAAAAAAAAAAAAAAAAAAAGTTTGGAACAAGACAACCCGTGAACTGATAAATCTTTTGAATTGAGTCTTGTCAAAGCATTCGGATTTTTGGTAATTTAATTTTTCTTTTATCAACTCATAATTGAAGATTTGACTCACAATGCCTGAAGAGCCGGACCATTGCGATGTCTTAGTTTTACTAAGAGGGAAGCAATAAACCAAAGAGAAAGAAAAGAAGCTTGCTATTGTAAAAATTGTCTCAATGTAATCACTGAGTAGAACAAATCCTGTATTACCTTTTAAATTCAATATGTAAATCAATAAGGAGATGAATCATAAGGACTAGCACTAGTAAAAAATTCTGGCGTGGCTTGTGAATTTTCTATCTCGTAGTAGTTTCTTACTAGTTTCTCCTTCATGTAATCAACATGGTAACTATAAAGAAATATTCGGCTTTGCTTCATTTTTAAGCACTCATATTTCATTACTACATTGGCATTCATTCTTTTTCTCAACTGCATGATATAAGTTTATATCACAACTGAGAGAACAAAAAAATTACACTAAGCAAAATAAAAAGAAGACATAAGAGGTGCAATTAACCATGTCAATAACAAAGTAAAAGTGTGCTTGCAAAACTATGGGGGATAAAGCATAATCTCATAATCAATGACAATGTCTTTGCTCCACCATGGAGACAAATATGAAAAAACAGAGTTTTTTGGCCTCCTTTTTATTTATAACTCAAATGGGAATGCATTAGGGAAATGATCACCATTTTTGTTTACTTACGATAAGTCAAAAAAGGAGAGCCACCAAAGTGATAGAAGTAACAAACAATAAGACATTAGGTTACTCTATGATTCTTTTGCCCTTGTCTTTAAGTCTCGAATCAGGGGATGCTCTTGATCTTTCAAGGCTAGAGTCTTCATTAGATTTCTTGCTTGAGCTGGAGTTTCCTTTGTCCTCATAATGGGTTGGCTTAATTGTCCCCTCTGCTCGATGAAGAACATCTTGGATTTCAATCAAGGCATCCTCACAATGTCTAATTGTTTTCATCCACTCTATCTTGTCATTGTGGTGCAGAAAGCGGAATCCACACTTTTGCACAATCAAACCTGGGTAATTGGCTACAATTGAAGCCTCAGTGCAGCTGCTCTGATTCAACCAGTTTGAAAACCAATCATGCGGTCTATAGGACAACCAAATGAATCCATCTAGTTGTAACAACAAGAGATCTTCTTTACTTAAGAAATGGGTATGGAAGGTTCAATTCCTTCCGAGTGACAAAAACAGAGGTAAGGAGATTGTGAATCAAGATTGTTAACCATGTTCATCGAATGCTTTTAGACTGAGAAATAAACGCATAGAGCAAACCCCATCCAAGTATGATCATTGGGCAAATTTGGAGGTGGAGTGATTGTCACAGTAGGCACATCACTCTGATGGTTGAACCAGTCTAGAATTTCAGTTTGAGGAAAACAAGAAGTGTAGAGAGGCCATTGATCATAATCCTGTAATATAGAATTTTTTTGGGTAATTAGCAAAAGTGAGAGAAAGAGTGAGAGAAAATAGTTGTGATTTGCAAAATGAAATACCTGTAGATTCTTAATTACTGGCACCTCCTTTTGGCCATATTCATCTAGGAGAGCCTCTGGTTGACTGATGAGATGTTGAGATGCATAAAACACAATGCCACCGTGTATTGCTTTCTTCAACTCCTCCTCATCATGCACATGGAATAATCTAAGCCCACATTTCTCCACCGTTAAATCTGGCCAATTGCTACAGAAAGTAGCTTGTAGGCAACTACATTGATTCAACCAATCTGGAAATGAGCCAAGTGGGATATATGACAGCCAAAGAAATCCGTCTGGTGTACATAACCAATTCGATTCTTCTGCACTGATGCCATGAAGATGGCATTCTGGCTCTGTTCCAGCTACATTGCTTTCAAAAACACAAAGAAGTTGGGGAGAAATGGTGGAGAACTTTTCAAGGGTTGCACTTTGATGCTCATGAATGGTAAAGTAAGCACATAGTAAAAGTCCCATCGTACCAGTACCACTATCATCGTGGGGTACAATAATCGTCAGTGATGACCCATTACTCCAGTGGCTAAACCAATCACGGACCGCTCTTGGACGAAAACACAAATTGAATACACAGCATCGATCAAAGTCCTGTACAATGAACATATAGGAGGTGTAATGTAAATTAGTCTAGGATAGAGACAAAGAAAGGGAGGGTTTATAGTGTATTGAAGCATAGCACACATGCTCATGATTTCTTACCAATAGTTTAATGCGGACTTGAGGATTAGATCTTCCGAATGATACGAATTTGCAGGTATCAGAGACGACCACATCCCGCGGGTATTCCTGGTTTAGCTTTTCTGGACAAGCCAATAGTTCGTCATTGTACTTGTCATGTTCCTCAATCAAGGTGTTGCAGTGCTTCAGTTTTTGCTGAAATTGTAGTTGATTATGCCGATCGATGAAACAAATCCCACAATTTTCCACTGTTATATTTGGCATTTCACTTACAAATGAGGCTTCTATCTGGCTGCACCATCGCAACATACTCTTAAATATCTCACCTGGTACGTAGGATATCCAAATGAAATGACCTAGGTTAAATACCCACACGCGTTCAACTTTACTGGTGTAACAACCTAGGATTTCATCATCAAAATCAGATCCTCTCATTCCAAATTGACAATATACAAAGTGCTTAGTTTCTGAAACCCATCTCTTCATGAGGGCCTCTGGATCTCCTTGCACTGAGAAACAAGCATATTGAGCCAATCCTAGCCAATTATTGTCTGCGCACAAATTTGTTGGAATATCAATAGTTACCATGTGCCCTGAACTCTCATGACTGAACCACTCTTGAGTTGTTTTACTTGGAGGGAAGCAAAAATTATAATAGAAAGATGGATGGAAATCCTGTAAGAAAAGAAAAAAATACTGTTCAATCAGAAAGGGAAAAAGCCTAAGATCGAGAAATCACTGTGAAGGTATTGAGTGTCAAAAATCTTACCAACGAGCCCGTTCGGCGGAAGTGTTTGTGGAAGTTTAAATCATCGTAAGAATGATTCGCGCGTCCTATTGCCTCCTCCACATAAAAGGGCAACTGTTTAACTTCTGGGTCCTCATAAGAGTTGTTACTTCCACCAAGTGAACCACGATATAAGGGCAATAAGTCATAGACTGCGACATCTTCGGTAGACCCACGGGTGTCACGGATGTCCTTCAAGTATCTAATATGTGACTCTACAAGTCCTACAAGTGCATGATTAAAGTCTTCCATATCTTGCTGGTATACAAGACGGACACCACACTTTTGCGGCGATAAATCTGGACTATCACCCTGAAACGAGAAGACAGCCCAATGGCTTTGACTCCAGTGATGAGAAAGCAACCCACGTGGTATGAACAACACCCAAACGAATGAACGTTGGCATAACGAAACCAAGACTTCGTCTTCAGTGATGTTACTCCGACATAGCGTGGAAACAAGGTCGGTTTGCAAATGACATGTGAAGTTGTGAGCAACTTTGTCATTGAGATTGTTACGAACGGCTGTTGGATGCTTGTGAAATGAAAAAACAGCACATACAGCGAATCCCTTACAATGAGGATTATTATACATATGGGGGGGTAGTGAGATTCTCACTGAAGAGCAACCACTCTGACAACAAAACCACTGGGGGCTACCCCTGTTCCCGCGGAACCATTCCGGGATTTCACTTTGAGGAAAACAATGGCGGAAATCTCTGGTGCCATTTTTGTGGCAGTTCTGGAAAAATTGTAAAAATATATGTAATCCAAGCATTTATAATTTAGGAAAGTCAATTTCTTCTTTCAAAACTGGTTTGAAAGAGAAGGAAACACCTTCATATGTAAGGAATACAGCATATTAGTGCATAAATAATAAAGTTATCCTAATCAAGATTAACAGTTTAATGTCTTATTTTCCTGCAGTTACGATACCATACGGGGAAGTAGAAAGAAAATTGCAACTTAACCACCATTTTGGAGACGAAACAATAGCCTTGGAGTTCAATCCTATAAGTAGGTTGAGGAAGAAACACTGAGATAAAAAACATATTGCTAAGGGAGCCATTGTGATGTAACCAAAATCCCATCAGTGTAGAGAAGATTACGAATTCATATTGTATGAACTTTTAGGTCCTTTGGACCTTATCATACAAGGTATCAAAGGTCCGTGCCAGAAGATCTCGTTATACTATGGTTGTTGAGTATTTTGCTTAATACATTACACCGTGATTCATGTAGGCTTCATGTGTTTTCACTTTTAAGTGTAAAACCAAAGGTGTTCATCTCTCGTGTGTGTGGCGTGCCGGAGTGAGAGAGAGGGTGTGTGTGTGTGTGTGAGAGAGAGAGAGGGAGAGAGAGAGAGAACCTCCAAATATCTTTGCCACAATGGCTGGAAATGTTTCGCTTGCAAAAAAGGCACACTTTCTTTCCTTTCTTCATCGTCAGCCATGTTGTGGCAGTCAATAAAAGTGAATCCTGCTTCGCCTGATGTCCACACTATCACCTGATTTGAACAATTTGCTAGAGGATTACAGTCTCGAGCGAGTACAAATTCTATACTTAATGGAAGATTTGGCAATGATTCAAGCCTGCAACAACTTTCCAAGTAAAGATGTCTAAGCTTTGGAAGCTGAGAAAAACTGTTAGGCAGACGTGTGAAACTGTTTCTGCTCAAATTTAGAGACTGCAGTGAAGATAAGCAACTAAGGTCATTGGGAAGTGCTCCGTCCTCCAGATCGCAGCCACATAGATTTAGAGATACTAACGAGCTTAACCCTGATAAAGACTCGACCAGAAATAGACTGCGCTGTGGTTCAAGATATGGAGCAACGATGAAACAATCACATACAAGAATTGCAATGGGAGCAATTGATGATAACATAGGGGAACAGACCGAAGAATGGCGTGTGTTAGGCTGTTGAACCTTGAATCCTGATAACTGGAGAGTCTTGAGTGATGTCAATTTACAAATGACATTTGGAAAACTCAAAAAGTTTTTGCAGTCTTGAAGATTCAATAAAGTGAGACCAGTGAGATGCTCAGCAGATGATGGCAGTTCCTCTATTGCAGTCCCGTCAAGATAAAGTGCTGACAAATGTGTCATATCTTGCCCAATCTCTGGAAACATTTTGAGTTAGAACAACCAGATAAGATAAAAGTTACAAGAGATTTCATGTTGATCTTGTCTGGAAGGTAATTAAGACTCGTGCAATCTTTCAAACCAGTGTTTGTTCTTTTACGGTTGCCTACATTGGCTTTGGTGGCTCACCTCACAAGATCTTGTATTTGCTTCCTGAAAGCCCTCCGTATAAGGAGCACAACGTAAGTTTTTTCAACTCCTTTTTGGTATATATCTATCTCATTCACGAAATGAACAAAGTTAGTCCAGCATCGTTGATTGAAAGAACTGTAACTAACTTTCTACCCTGCTTGTTGCGTTTTCTCGTCTACTGGATTACCTTATCGAACCTATGATAGCATGTGGCCCCACACTAGGACCACAAATCTCGTAGTGGTTCATTCAAAGAGGCACAAGTTCCAACGGAATAGTTCAAATTTTTGTAGATTGGAAACTAGACTATGGTTTATCCGGACCATCGGCATGTGCTTTGTTGATTGCCTAAGAAGTTCAAGAGCATGACCAAATGTTTAAGTTTGTTTGTCAATTACAACTCAATGAAGAGGGTTCAAAACAAACCTTGGTCCTTTCTATACCCAAAGTGACTTGTGCTGGGCCACATGGAATTTGGGTGTTCATAAATATTCCAGATACCTCACAAGTACGGGAATCCGTGGAAAGCTAGAGATACTTGTTTTCAATTACAGCAAAAGGGGAGAACGTGGAGCTGAAGGAATGTGCGGTGCGTCTTCTCGGTGTAGATGCTGATTTGGAGTTCTCTCAATTTGTTAGTAGCATTTCTTGACCGGGTTTGGATTATGGAAGTCTTGATCATTCTCTTAATCGTTTTCTCTATGTTACTGGCCCTATCAAGTATGACAGATCAATAGATCTTGATAAGTTTGGGGACTCCCAACTCTCTTACGTACTGGTTAGACGAGGTGGACTTAGCCAACTGTTAAAATGTTATCCTAAATTTCTTTCTGTTTCTTGTTTCCTGTTATTACTATTTTACAGGTAGTCTTCAACCAATCATGCTGCCCGATTGCCCTTAAAGGAACTTTTCCTTGAGGAGTATTTACCCGCATGGTATCCGGAGATATGGTAGCGTGAGCCCAACGTAGATATTGCACTGAGTTTCATATAGTTTTATTTTTTGTTTGAATTTTGGTTTTCTTTTGTTTCAAAAGAGTTTTGTTCTATTTCTTGCCTTCTTTTTTATGATTGCCCATATATGACTAAGTTGGATTGATGCTCGGAGGAGATTTTATTAAATCTTGCAATTTACACGCACTTTTAAACTCATATGATTGGAGTTCTTTTCTGTAAATTCAAATTTATTATTTAGGCCTATTTTTGTCACCCTTTTTAAGTTATTTTGACTTTAACTCATTGTGGTGTAATTTTTATTTTACACTTTAATAGCTAATTGCTTTTGAAACTTCATGTGAAATTACAAACCATGTTCAAGAGGTACAAGTAAATGTTCATAGATTGGAATGGCTGCTTTAGTATTGATGGAATTAGTTCCCCAGTGTCTATCATTATCCTCTAATTTATCTAATTGCCAAAGGTGATGTGCTGTAAAGATTAATCTAAAACATTTTTGGTGTGTATTATCTTTTAATTCTTCCAATTGCTAAAGGTGATCTCTAATAAATATTGGTATGAAATATTTTTCTTGCATATCTTTTAATTGATAATTCTTGTTAAATGATAAAACATTTAATCAATTGGATGTGACTATAGAATGAGGTGGTAAAGATGATAATAATTTACAAGATGTTCTTAGATAATTCTGAAAATGCTTGTTTCAAAGTCTCTATCACTAAGTTACTTTAGTGATTGTTTATTTATTGTAGGTAATTTTTTATTCTTGAATATTCTATAACTTTTTTTTTTTTTGGTTTTTAATGTAAGTTGCATTAATGAAATTAATATACAAAAGCACAGGGGCATACCCCAGTATTACATCAATTTCCAAAAGTAAACTAAGAGTAAGCAAAAATAGAGGTTGGAAGCCTCCAAATCTCACTCAAAAATACATTACCTTGAGAGGGTTTGATATTGTGAAGCAGAGAAGCTCTTCCTCGTACAATTTTCTTTACTTTAGCCAACAAGATTGGAATGTCAACTAATGTATTTTTAAATCTTCTTCTATTCCTTTCTGCCCAAATGCAATAAATACAAGCTAGAAAAGATATTTTAAGAATTTTTGCAGCCAGATCTTTACCTTTTGATGCTTTAATCATCCAGTTTAATTCTTCATTCCATCCTCTGATGTGATGTCGAATTCCATTTTGAGCAAGGATATTTTTCCAAATCACCATTGTGCATGGACATTCAAAAAAGAGATGACTCCTGTTTTCTACTTGAACCTGACAAAAATCACAGTATTGGTTAATTGTAGGAAGCCATTGTACCATTCTCTCTGCTGTAGAAAGTCGATCATGGCAAACTAGTCATCCAATAAAGTTATGCTTGCAAATCCCACCAGTCCAAATTAGTTCATACCAATCTACTTTTTCATTAACTGGTTGCAGATCTTGATAAGTAGCTTTGCAACTGTAGGCAGGGCTAGAAAGAACCGAGGTAAGCATAAGCCTTAACTTGAGGAGGCCTCTCCAACTCCATGCCATTGAACCTTTGATTTGAATCTGCATTACTGAAATTCTTTTACATTTAGTGCTATGTATCCACTTACTCCATAATGATTCATCTGGCTGATTTATGAGAGTCCAAAGCATACGTCCTAGAAGGACTTTATTCCAAAGTTTAAGGTTCGGCAATCCCAATCCCCCTTTCTTCTTTGGTGAGCAGACAGTTTGCCAAGCAATTTTGTGGGAACGTTGTATATCCATACTTCCTGCCCATAAAAAGTTCCTAATCTTTTTCTCTATTTCATAAATTGTTTGTTTTGGCAGTAGGAAAACTTGCATCCAAAATGTACATGTAGAAATTAGAACTGATTTTGATAACTGCAATCTTCCAGCAAAGCTTAGATGCTTCATTCCCCAACCTTCTATTCTGCTAAATATTTTATCTGTCAAACCTTTGCAGTCAGCATGAGTAAGCCTTTTTGTAATCAACGGAACTCCAAGATATCGAATGGGGAGAGTACCCATGGGAAAAGGTGAGTGATCTAAAATGAAAAGCTGTTCTTGTTCTGATAATCCTGAGAAGAATATTTGGCATTTACTTGGATTATAATGAAGACCTGTACTTGGATTATAATATTCTATAACTTTTATTTTACTCTTTGATAACTAAATAATCTTTAAAATTTATTTGAAGTTGTAGCTCGTGTTTAAGAGAAAATATAGAAGTAGATGTTCTTGTAACAAAATGAGTTTTTAGTGTCAATAGATTAAAAACAGTCTGGCTTCAATTCATAAATGTACATTTACATACAAATATCAACCAGACCAAGACATCCACGGTAAAGCATTCAACAACGTGCTGAGCGCACTGATAATTACTAAATAAATAGCAATGATTTCGAAATACAACTTATACGTGACAAGTCGCCAATTCACTGACCAAACTAGTAACACAAGTTTTATGCTTTGAGGCAGCACTTTTATACGTCCTTTTACTAACTTTTATGATGATCTTGAAAGCACTTCAGAGATTATGAATGACCAGTGATGTGGAGATAACAGCAACATGGATTTCTTCAACATAAAGTTTTCTACGTTGGATGCCCATAGATTTTGGAGCAGAGCTCGTGGACCAATGAACAACGTTAAGGAACATATGTGGCAAGATGCTCTACATATCATAGGCATTAAGGATTAAAGATTAGAAAATGACAATACATGCCTGATTATTCTTCTGTTAAGTGGCACTTCCACGGATACAGGAAAATCAGAAAATGACTTCAAAATTAAGGAATGAGAAGATATGTCCAGGACAAGTTCATAAATGATATACAATCCCAGTCATGATTCCATTGGGGGTATGGCTCTGGAAACAAATTTGTATAGTTGCTTTTTGAGTGATATTAGACATTTTCACAAGATCCATATTTCAATGATATAGAAATTGCGTAATAAATATTTAACGATAGGTAACATGATGAGTACAAATCCTCAATTTGTAGCTCCCTTACATCAATGAAGGCAAGAAACAACTTCAAAGCTCAAGTGTTTAGTCTGACCTACGGAAAAATCAGTCCACCTTCCAACCCACCAAACACATTGTCAGGCAACCGGTTCGGTCTCTTCGCCTACACTCATGAATTTTTCTTCATAAACTTTTCAGCCACATGAGAATGGTTAGTTTATTCTTGTCGGCAGCTCATTTCTATCAATTAGACAAAGTTCTTTTGCACCTTTACATGCCACTTAAAAAGAGGTGGCTGCTTTAATTTTAGTTTTAATAAGTAAAATTATCCAGCCCCTCGAAGCCCCAAAAGTCAGGTTAACGAATAAGCTTTCCACAATCCATAACAGATGAATCTACAACCATCCTACTTATAGAGTTAGGCTATCGTCTTCGCCCATTGTTGCCCAAGATCTGAAACCTCTGTCACCCTATGATTGTAACTAGAGCATGTAAGAACGGGTTTGGATAAACCTTATCATTCCAACAAGCAAGTTGGGTGCGCTGACCGACCACTGCCAGTCTGCTTAGTTTTCAAGCCACCTCTTATCATTTAGGACCGTGTAGAGCTCACACAACAGCAAACCATTCTTTGTTTTAAGTTTCCTGGTGAGAGTCAATTATGTCAATTTTTTCACCATTGATATATACAAGTAGTCCTATTTTTATTAGCCTTGTCCCCTCATTTAATCGCATGAATTTTCCAAATATCTATCAAATGCCCCGGAGACATTAGTAGAGCACAATATTTTAGGCCACCTTTAATGTGGTCAGCAGTCAACAACACATTCAAAGCTAGATCAGTAGACTGATTTAGGTTCGCTTAGTAGGCTTAAGGGGCAATCTTTCTCCCGCAAAACATAAACAATAAAACAATAAAACAATAAAATAATAAAATAATAAAATAATAAAATAATAAAATAATAAAATAATAAAATAATAAAATAATAAAATAATAAAATAATAAAATAATAAAATAAAGCAGTTTGCTAGAGCCATCACAGATTAAGCAAGTATATCCGCAATTTAGACAGAAAACTCAAGCTTAAAACTTCGTTTCTCTCATCCACTTTGCACTAACAAACCATAAAGTAAAAAAACATTAAACAAAATAGGTTAGACATCTTCTTCCCATTAATTTCATTCACAAAAGAAGAAGGAAGTCAAGATGTAGGGGCATATTTACAAAACCCTATCAAGGTCCTAACATTGGGTCACACGATTACCTTTACAATCCTCTTTATGCCCAACTTCAGAATCACAAACCCCTTTCTAGGTTAGGCACAAACAGAGTGAAACCCTTCAACCAACAATCCATGTTCTCCTATCAAAACAAATACAAACCAAGCAACACATGCTTCCAATTAACTTCAGTAACAAAAAGAAGGAAGTCAGCGTATTGGGACATATTTACAAACAAACATCAAGCACCCAAAGCTGGCTCTAGCCTTCACCTCCATCACCATCCTAAAAACTCTGACCCTTACCATCTACTTCATACCCACCTCTTAAATCACACACCACTTCCCACATTTCCTCTAGCACAAACACAAGCAACATTTTACACCCTATGGTTAGTGGGAGTTTTCATGCTTTCTTCCTTTCAAACTTGAATCTCATGTATAGTGACTGAAAATTCAATATAGTGAAACCCAATTGCTCTGACAAAGGTATACCCAAAATACCCTCAGTTGCTTTCTGGTCAACCATTAAAAAAATCCACTAAGAACATAGCATGTTGCAAGCAAATTTTTACATCACTACATACCCCTTCACAACCTAATTTATAATGATAAACCTCTATAACTCTCATTTCTTCATTAGACCCAACCTCCTAGCAGCGTCCCAGCATAAAATATTATCTAGGCTATTGTTTTTAATAAAGAATGTGACTCCAAGGCTCTAGGCTTCAACCTTTTCCAGCACTTCCATGGTCTAAGGCTGATCAACCCTATACCTAGTGTTAAGTAATATAGTAAGAGTTACCTCTACTCCCACTCTTCCTCCAACTCCACCTCTTCTTCCCCTTTTTCTTCTTTTGAATTTATTGACTCTGTAGTGAATAAATTATTACTCTTGTGGCCTGGTGTGAACTTCTTATCACAATGAAAACAAAGACTTCTTGTCCACCTTTCATTAATCTTCTTAGCCCTTGATGACTAGATCCCTTTACCCAAATTGGGCTCGGCTTCATATGTCTTATCAATGCCATTACCCCTGCCAGAGTGGTTAGATTACTAGCTTGTACATCTAATAAAATATGCTCCTTAGGACCTTCTAAAAAGAACCCAATTTTCTACTCATTTGTCAACCTTGCAGCCCTTATCAATAACAGTTCATAAAATTGCACTTGATACTTTAGAGCACTTCTTATTTTTTTTAACCTCCATTGATCAGTATAGAAATCTTAATAACTAATAGGGCCATAAACATACATAAATGCTTTAGTAAAGCTATCCAAAGTAATTGGCTCATTTTTTGAATTCTTCTTGCAAACTTAGGACCAAATGAATGCATCTCCATCTAAGTGGAAGGAGGCATAAACAACTTTCTCATCCTTCAGAATCTTATAATAACTAAAAAGACTAATTCGCTTTATAAATCCAACCTATAGTATCACTTGTTAGGACCTCACCCTAGTTGAAGGCACATGACCAATTAAGAGCAACAGAAAGAAGTCACATAAGGGCAACTTAATAATTAAACATGCTAGAAACAATGAGAAGGGAAAGAAGATGGAGGAAAAGATCATCATCGAACTAGACATTGCACCTTCTCTTTCCTTAGTTGTTACCTAGCTTAACTTGCTTATGTCTCTAGCTAGTGTAATGTAAGTAGCATAGCTTTTCCTTGAAGTATTGTAGAAGTTTGTTAAAAGTCTACTAGTGAACTGTGACTAGAACTTGGTTGTATTCAAGGAGCATTTTTAGTAATTATAAGGGAGACTTTGTCTGTTTATCCTTAAGATTTGTATTGCCATTTGTTTGTAAGCTAGAATTCCTAACAATGGTATCTCAAGCCATCGATCTGGCACCTCACACCAAAACTAAAACTATGGCTGACCATAATGCTCGATTGTAGACCCTCAAAGAGCAACAAGCCATATTTTCTCAACATCAAACCATCATGGTTTAGCTATTACATAATCTCACCACTTGCATCGAGGCCCTTGCCCCCTATTTTCCACCAACAACTTCGGCGCCTTACCCAGCCTATGCGTTTCTAGCCGTCATTGAACTACTTCCAGCACCTATTGCCCTTATTGTCGCATGTACATGGCATGTTATAGATGGGCCCAACTAATTCATCGAGGTGGAAGACTTGGATAGCACACCACCATCTTTTTTTTTTACATAACCTTCCAATCTGGACCTCCTAATAGCTGCCTCACTTAGATATGGTGTTGACCCAATTCTACCGGCCATCATCTTTAGCCAACCTACCCCTTAACACCCTCATCAACCCATTTTGCCAACTCCCGCCCCTATTATGGTCTTATATCCTATCAAGTCCAACCTAACCATTTAGGAAGTCTTGTGAAATTGGCATCTTTAACCAATTTCGCCCTCCCTGTTATGCCACTAGCCCTCTCATGTAGTGCTTCACTCTTTCCATGGCTTCCTCCACCCCTAATAGGCCATTTCTCACCATTTCTACCACTGGGTATAGCCTACCCCAACTTCTGTTGGTGCCTCCACAGCTATTACCCATTACCCACCATGCCTTACCTTCCTTCGGTGTCCCCACTAATCTCTTTATCCCACATTAGAGCCCTTTTTAGTGGGTAGCCCCCTTGGTCCAGACTGGACCCCTATTGGGGCTCTTCTCTATGGGTAGCCCCATAGGTCTAAACCAGACCCTTGTTAGGGCCCAAGGCTTCATGGTCCCTAAACCTCTTAGGGCTTAAGGTCATAAGGCCCCTACAATAATTAGGGCCTTATGCCACACAACCCCTTACCTAGTTAGGGCCAAGGCCATGGCCAACAAGGCCCACCACACCAATGGGGCATCGGGCAGCATGGGCCTCCACCTACTTGAGTCCCTAACCAAGGCCAACAAGGCCCCCCACATTAATGGGGCCTCGAGCAATAAGGGCCTCCTTTTACTTGGGGTTAGGCCCTAGGGCAACAAGGCCCCCTTTTCTCTTGGGGCCAATTAGGCCCTCAACCTTTATGGGTCCAAAATGGTCCACATGTCCTTTAGGGGCTAGGACAAAAAGGGCCACCAAATTTTTAGAGGCCCAATCCACGTGGCCCTCTTAGTGGTTGGGGGTCTAATTTCGACCAAATGGGCTTAAGGCCTAATTTGCACTATCACTCCACTGGTGGGAGACCACATCATTCTACACAGCCCTTTAAACCTTCTTGGGGGTAACAAAGGAGTGGGCCATATGACAATAGTGCTGGCCCAACTTATGACGCCAATAGTGGTGCAAGAGTAGCCTTAGGTAATCTTGGTTTCCATTCTCATTGTCCAGATTTTCTAATATTATTGGTGTTAAACCTCTAGTTGTGAATTTTACTTTTGTTTTGACCTTATGGATGCCTACAAAAGTATAAAGTATGTAGTAATTTATTTCAAGGATGAGGTTGTCGAATGGGTGATAACTCTATTTTTATAGAGTTATTTGACCTATTTTTAGGCAATAAACAATGCAATGCTTATGAGAAAATATTTGAATTCCTCTTTATTTACCTAAATTTGTCTTATTTATGTAGCATAAGAAGGCATGGAGAAAAAGGATGAACATGGAGAACCTGATGCTTATTGTGTGGCAAAATCGTAATATCAAGATCAAGAGAGTCAAGATGGGCTTGGACTTTAGATTTTCCATTGTTATTAGGTTTTCTATTTATTTAGAAAACCCAACCATGTTAGGAATTCAAATCCTAATTAATTTAGAAGTTTAAAACTCAATTGTTTTAGATCTCTAAAACCCAATTCTACTAGGATAGGAGGTAGGTCTAAACCTAAACCCTATTTAAGAGAAGAGAAGAGGCAAAAGAAGTGGAGGAGGAAATTGAGAACAACTCAAGAGAGAGGCCAAGAATTCAAGGTTTTCTTGAAGAGAGGACAAAAAGGGTGACAGACTTCTTGTTCTTGGATTCAAGATGCCTTCTTTATTTCTTATTACCATTCTTCCTCATTATTTCTTTATGTTTTAGTTTATTTTTGTTAGAGCTACAATGTAACCTAATTATGATGATATGAATCTTATGATTATTATGTTTTGCAAGATATTTTATTTATGTGAAGTTACATATTACGGAGTTTAATGCTTTTAGGTGATTAGCTACCACTTAGATGACTTGATTTGCATGTTAGAGACCGACAGGAAATAGCATGCAGTTGCTTCTTGTAATATGCAACCATAGATTAAATATGGATAGACATATACCATATTGTTTGTGTGGCTTTCGGTGTAAACTGAGAATGTTCATAGATCCTAATGCATTTGGTTTGTTTCAATTCACATATAGAGATATAGTGAATTAATGAACTAAGTAGGTTTGTTATACCTAGACATAGGATAGTAAATAAATTAGGAAATTCTGCCATCACATAAATATTATCTCTCTTGCAAGCATAAATAATCAATATTAATACCTAGTAATTATGGTGAAGTCATATGCTCTAACATATTTCTTGTATTTAGTTTTCTTAGACTTAGTTAGTTAATCTATCATCTATCAATTTGGTTTGCTAAATAAATTCTAGGAGTTATTCACCGTTGGTAATTAGTTAGTCTAGTAATCACCAATCTTTGTGGGACGATATCTTTCTTATCATTATATTACTTGTTCGACATGTTCACTTGCATTTAGAATTTCACCGAACAATGGGTAAGACATTACTTATGACACAAAGGATAGGTTAGTTGGGATCAATTTTCCCAAAATGTGTGCAAGAATGTTGGATCCTATAGCAACCTAAGAGGGGGGGGGGGGGAATTAGGTTTCTCCTTAAAAAATCACTTCTAATTTGTGTTGAATCACTTTTTGCAATCAAATAAAGCATTCAAAGATAATTAAACACAAGAGAGATGAGACACCAGTTTACACAGTGGTTCAGCCCTTTTTACCTACTTCCACCCTTTTTTCCTTCAATACAACCGGTTGAAGTCCACTTTACTACAAAGTTAGAAGACATTTTCTCCTACACTTTCCAACTCCTCCTGAAGGAGTCAAACAATCCTTACACCAAGGATTACAATATAATGTGTATTTTATCATATATCAACAAGTCAAAGTTTTTCAAAGTTTTTACAAACTTAAGCAATTCCTTTAAGATGTGAAATGTATATGGGAGATTGCTAAGCTAAGGGCTTTCTAAAGATAGATAATCAAGCCCTAATCATGAAACCCCCAAATGATAGTAAAGTTAGGGTTTCAGATTTACAAACAAGTATATGTGCAAAACAATATTCAGAATCTAATTAGCACATGTACAAGTAGAAATCTCAAGTAATCTTAAAGAAAAATGAAGTGAAAGAACTTCTCTGAGATTTCACTTCAACTCAAGCTTCACAAGATGTATATTCAGCTTCTCAAGTAGATTTTCATTTCTTCAAACTTAGTGAATGTCACAATGATTTCCCTTTGTTTCTCTACTGAATAGATGTGAAAAACGCACCTCTTTAACTCCAAAAACTAGCCGTTTTGACATCTCTGATTTTCTTCCCGTTTTAGAGTGATGGTGACTAGATTTAGAGTTGTTGAAGAGGTAGAGAGTTAAGAGGTAGCTTTTGCTTCGTTTTAGTTTAAAGAAGTTCAAAATCGAGCTTCAAAATGCCATCGTTTAGTCCGTAACTTAAGTTAGCTTTGCGGACCAAAGAATCAGGTTATTAGGTTGAGTTTCTAGGTCTTCCTCAAATTTTTATCGATTATCTTCAATCTTGAAATTAATCTTCATGGGTCCTTCACAAATCGATAGAGCATCTTCTACCTCACAAAAGCCTTTGATATCATCTTTAGAAACCTTCTAATCTGCTTCCAATTTCACTTTTGAACAGTTAGGGCTAGAACTCGAAGAACTCCACAATTTCTTCAAATTAATTTTCTTTGAGTAGTGGGTCTTCGATTTTTCATCACAGAAATCTTCCTCTCTTCGTTAGCTTTCCAATGAGTCCTTTTTGTTTCATAATCGGTGAAGATTCCAATAACCAATTTGAGTGGCAAAGTCCGGCATCGAGTGGGTCAGGTGAGTTGGATCGGGCGCACGAGCACTTAAGTGATCATAGGTCATGGGCAAATAAGTGTGGGCACGTGAGGCTGTGGGCTAGATCGTGCCTCACATGGGCTGGGATCATGTTTCACATGGGCTAGACCGTTTTGGGCTTCCTTGGTTTAGGCTTTGCACATTTTAAACCCAGTTTCCTGCAATAACTTTTTCATATTACTTTTCTTATGAAATCCATAAAAAACCAAATATTAATTATAATATTTTCATATTATAATTCCATTTTTCTCATCATTCAATCATCAATATATTTCAACAAAATGATTATAATATTCTCATATTATAATTCCCATTTTTCTCATCATAAAAATGTTTATATATTCTGATATCATTAAAATATATTCCAACAAAGAAGTTTGCTAAGAAAGAAATGGGGGGTGCCATTGCTGAATTCATTTATTTCAACAAACCACCTTGGTATAACCTTATGTGCAAGAATTTGACTATTTACAATATCAAGTGTTAGCTTAAAACCTTGATTAGATTGATATAGAGTTTTTGACAACCTTCCTAGTGGGATTAAAGGATGATGTGAAAGCTCCCGTTATATTATGACGACCCCGTAACTTAGATGATACATTTGAATAAGCACTGATGCAAGCGAAGCTTATGTCATCCCAAAGCAATGAGGTCGATATAGCTAAGATGAGTGTTAATTGCTCCCAAGTCATATCAATGCAGTGGACCAATACAGAGCAATCCTATAGGGATCAATGTTTATCCATTAAACACATCATGAAGTCTCAAATGCAAGCCCGCAATGACCAAGGTTTATGTTATTACAGTGATGAAAAATGGGTCAAAAGTCATGTTTGCAAGAAGAAGTAGTTGTTTTTACTGATTAAGGATGAGGAGTAGGACATGAAAATCAACAGGGATGTGGCATTAGTGTGGCAAGTTTAAGGAATTGAAGAAGAATAGGCAATGGCCTTAGCATAGCTTGGTGGCTTTAGTGGTCATGTAACCCTTGAGGACAAGGGTTATTTAAAGGGGTAGGGATTGTTAGGACCTCACCCTAGTTGAAGGCACGTGGCCAATTAAAGGCAATAGAGAGAGGTCACATAGGGGCAACTCAGTAATTGAACATGCTAGACAGAATGAAAAAGGAGAGAAGACGAAAGAGAAGCTCATCATTGAACCAAACATTGCACCTTTTCTTTCCTTAGTTGTAACCTAGTGTAACTTACTTATGTTCTTAGCTAGTGTAATGTAAGTAGCATAGTTTTTCCTTGAAGTATTATAGAAGTTTGCTAGAAGTCTACTTATGAACTATGATTGGAACTTGGTTGTACTTAAGCAACATTTTCAAAAATTACAAGGAAGACTTTGTCCATTTATCCCCAAGATCTGTGTAGCTACTTGTTTGTGAGCTAAAATAATCTTAAAATCACTTTCACCATTGTATCTTGGAAACTCAAGCTTGGATATTTTTGGCATGGTCCAATGAACATAATCCTAAGAAAACCTTCCTCCCCTAGTGGATCTAGAGTTGGAACCTTCCCCTATAATGCTCCTAGACTTATCCACCTTTCCATTAAGTCCTAACATCATCTCCTTCATCCATTCTATCTCAGCCTTCTGTTCTTCCATCTCTTTTGACTAAATATGACTAAGAATCAACCTAAATATATGCTATGGTATTAAAATGACAACCCATAATTCGTCATAACAACCTTAACAGTAAGATAATCAAGCCAAATGGTCCCAAAGGCTACCAAAACCATTTCCAATTTAGAGATTCTCATACCAGGGCTTGCTGAAAGAATGCCTCAAAACCAATTGCTATCTTTTACAATTTCCCCATTTACAAGCATTAGGGAATGGATAAAATTTACTAACAACCCCTTCAAATTATTAGGCTTTTTCCGACCTCATGTGACTAACACTAAAAGTAAACTTTGGGTAGATTGCATGGTTTTTAATGGTAAACTTGCTAAAGGACCATTTTGTTTTTTTGGTTTTTTTTTTTTGAAGTCTTTTAATTAGTGATTCACCTTTTAATCAAGCAAGATGTATCCAGCGTGGTAACATCACGAGCTCTCTTTTTTATTGGAGATATGTCCATAAATGTTGCCATTAATTGTTTAAATCTTATTACTTTGGGAATTATATTATTGTGTATAATTGAAAAATATTTGTATTTATTATGCTTCCCAAATTGTACAATGTTATTGTATTATAAGTTAAACACTATGTACAATAGTTTTGATAAAACAACTTAATACAATCTTACATTGTTCCCAAAGTTTTCTCTTTTTCCTTTACTTTTTTATATGGTATTAGAGAACTTGGCTTCAGTCCTAACCTAAAGCTTCTACATCTCTTTAATTTTCCAACCTCTTTAGGCTCTTTTCTAGGAATCCTTTAACCAGCAAAACAACGTTAGCCTTCCCTAGTGTGGCAATCAGTTTTCTTTCTTACCTAAACTAAATGAATCTAAATTTTTTTCTCACCTCCCTTACCTTACCATGTTAATCCTATAAGCTTATGATTTTGTTGTTGTGATGACCTTTGACACTCCTAATGTTCCTACACTTTTTGATTCTACTACTCTTGTCAACTTGGACTAACCTGCCTCACCCATTGTAAGCCAATATGCCTTGTCTCAAACACAATTGGGGCAATTAGGCTCTGTCCTTCCATTCCCTTGGTATCCTTTCCCCTGTCAAGTCCAATTCCATCAATGGTAGGCTGGCCATGGTCTCAACCTTAGGGGCCTAACCTTTGTGATGTCAACCCATAATGGGTTAGCCCCCTCTAGCCCTTTTCTTGTGGGCCACAAGGATGCAAGCCCACCTCCTGGCAACCTTAGCCCACATCTGACTTTTGGGAATGCAACCATTTTTTTAATTGAAGGGGCATCCAAGGTCAAATTCTTATGGATCTACTCCCGCATTCTTTTCTAGATCAGGCTTTCCTAGGTTAGGTTTAAATCCTTACTTGTTCTATGCATTGACTTTCTTTCCCATCTCTACTATCAATGGATGAATCAAATAAAGGGATCCATTATACACTGGAACATTTGATGGCCTAAAATTGCACCTCATCATGCAAGCCCTATGTGTACTTTGCTTAGGCTTGCAATTTTCATCACACTTGTTGGAAAAAGATATATTTTGTTGAGACAAATTATTGGTTGCATATAATATTTGTATAAATGTTTTTCATATGATTATGTGCAATATTGAACATCAAGGAAGTAAAAGGTGTGCAAATTATAATATCAATAAATGATATTATAAAGTAGCTAAGTTCCTACATTCCTTCATTAATCAACTTCATACAATGCTTGGACAAGTATTTTTGTATGAAATAAGAGCTAAAAGAATATTTGATTATTTAGAGAAAAATGATATTAGTTTTGATGTGCTTATAGGTACACATGTATCAAGGATCAAAGATCACATTATGTTCTAATATCCATTGAAGCTTGGATTATGTTCTAATATCCGTTGAAGCTTGGATTATGTTCTAACATCCATTGAAGCTTGGATTATGTTCTAACATCCATTAAAGCTTGGATTATGTTCTTACATCTATTAAAGCTTGGACTATGTTCTAACATCTATTGAAGCTAGGCTTGTGTTATGAATTAACGCAAGTTGGCTCGTGCTTTGTAGCTAGCCCGTGTTATGATCAAATGAGCTTTGATCGAGTCTAGTTAAGAAGCTTGGTCCACATAATTGATCTAACTCGAGCTTGTGTGATTAAGTGAAGACTAGAACGATGTTGTTATGAGAAAAGACTCACTTAAAAGTCTTAATTGAGCGAGAAGCCCTAATTTCAATTTGAATGTCAACACCTCTCTTTTTCTTTTTCTTATCGTAGTTGCATCCCTACTCTTCAGACGGGAAGATTTGCAGAAGCTTTAATCAAATGTCAAAATGCAAAGCTCGAAGCTTATATGAAGCTCAAAAGGTACATGCTATACCTTATTAACAGGAAGAAGCCTATGAACAGAAATCATAATTTGGCCTTTTGCTTTCATATCATAATATGATAAGGCTATTCTACGATTAGAAAAAAAGGATATTGTGAAAGTCTTTATGAGATATTTAAAAGAAATCATGATTCAGCTCATCCGCTATTCACTATAAAGAAATTTTGGTGATATCTTGATACTCAGCTTAATATCACTTTTGTGTGATTATTATTTGTGATATATATCTATTTATGTGCTAATCAAACATATATTATCATATTCACATAAATTAATTTATAAATCCGAAATCCTAACTTGAACATATTTAGGGGTTTTGTGATTAGAGCTTATCATTGCATTCAATATCTCGTATAAGCTCTTGTATTAGCATTATCCCTCATTATCTCTATATCTTTAAGGGATTTGCTATTGAACTAAGGTTGGTTAACATTATCTTTGTAACCATGACTTGTATGACTCCTTGAGGAGGAGTTAGAAACTATTAGGAGAGGTATTTCTCATAGGCTTTGAAGTAAAGTGGACTTCAATTGGTTGTGTTGAAGGAAAAGAGGGTGGAAGTAGGTGACAAGGGCCAAACCACCATGTAAACTTGTGTTGCATCCCTTTTTTGTGTCTTTTGGTTTTGATATCCTTGAATGGTTTGTTTAAGTGCATGAAAAGTGATTAGACTCATAATTAGCAAAGAAACCGAGATAACCAATTCAACCCCCCTTCTTGGTTAGCCATTAAACCTAACAATTGGCATCCAGAGTCAGGTTTTCTAATTTTTAAAGGCTTAACATCCTAAAGTAGATCCATTTAAGTGGTTGTAGAAAAAAGAGTAGCTGTCACGAGGTATGATAAACCACCATTGTTTGATGGGATTAATTATAGACATTGGAGAATTAATGCAAATTTTTTATTATTGGTCAAGATCCTAAAGCTTGGTAAATAATCATAAAGGGTACTATATTACCCAAAACTAATGAATGAAGTAAAAATGAAGCTAAAATCATAGGGATAAATGATAAGGCTATGAACATGATTTATATTGGGTTGAGAGCTCATGAATTTAACAAAGTATCATCTTGCCTCACTGGTAAAGAGATATGGGATAAATTAGAAGTCATCTATGAAGGTACTAAGAAAGTAAAGTCATCTAAAGTCACCATGCTTAGTCATGATTATGAATTGTTTTCTATGCATGATTCTGAAACTGTTAGTGATATGATTCTAAAATAGTTTTTGAACCTAAGTTGCAAGGAAAGACCTACACAAATAAGGAAATGGCTAGGAAAATGTTAGTGTCCTTACCTGAGAGTTAGGATCCTTAGAAGATGGCCATAGAGGATGCTCATGATCTAGATAATTGACCTTAGATGATTTGTTAGGATCACTAAAGACTCATGAAATGCAATTAGTATGTAGAGTAAAAGAAAAAGAGAATAATAAGTCACTTACCTTAAAGGTAAATGTAGAAAAGAATGAAGAGTTAAAGTCCGAGAGTGATAAGATTGCTCTAATAGTGAGAAGGTTTAGAAAGTTTCTTAAAAATGATCTAGGTAAAAATGTGGGACAACCCAGGAAGAAAAAAACTTATGATTCTAGGGATAACTTGTGTTTTGAGTGTAAAAAACCTAGACATGTCAAGGCTGACTGCCTTTTACTCAAGAAGAGTAACAACAAAGGTAAGAAAAAGGCAATGATTATTGCTTGGGATGATGAAGCTCTTCATCAAATAAGGAAGAACAAGAAGAAGTTATTCATCTTTGCTTAACTACAAATGCAATCTTACAAGAAGAACTTGAGGTAAGTGATTTTGAACTAGAAACTGATCTAAATAGTGATATAGAACCTGCCTTTTTTGACTTGGTTAAATATACAAATGAAATAAAAGATAAATACAGGAACTTGAAAGCTAAATATAATTCTAATAAGGTAGAATTTGTGATTCATAAATTTGTTGTAGTATCGTCTTCACTGTGTAAACATGCAAGTCTTGATGCATCCAAGAATATATATATATATATAATCTAACACATGCTCTATAACTGATACTTATTCTATTTTTAAATATAAGTATACTGATATTGTAGGAAATGATTGCATGAATAAAGATTTAGAAAGTCTTAACATAAGGATATGTGAACTAGAAAAAGAAAAACTAGAGATACAAATTAAGTTAGATAATACGACCTTGTTGTTAAATAAATTTACAAAAGGGAGTAGCATGCTAGATAAGATGTTACAATCATAAAGAGGTATTTATGATAAAGCTAGTATATGATATAATTCATGTAAGAACTCAAAGTCTTTTACAAAATTTTTTAACAAAAAAGACTGTACATTTCCGCTGCATCATAAGTGTTCTTATTGCATCTAGAGTTGAGGGGGGAGTTAGATATAAGAGATTTTTCCTTCCCTAGAGTAAGAAGTGAAGTAGATCAACAACTTATCTTAGGAGATCTTATAAATAAAGTCAGCATAAGGTCTAGATATCACAACACATGTGAACATCGAGCTTTCTTGTCTCAAGTAAAGCCAAAGAAAGTAGATGAGGCTTTTGAATATGAAAACTGGTTTCTTGCTATGTAAGAAGAACTAAATCAATTTGAAAGGAGTAAAGTCTGGAACTTAGTTCCTAGGCCACACAATCACCTGGTAATTGGTACAAAATGGGTGTTTAGAAATAAGCTAGATGAAAATGGAATTATAACTAGAAATAAGGCTAGACTAGTTGCACAAGGATATAGTCAAGAAGAAGGGATTGACTATGATGAAACCTTTGCACCAGTAGCTAGATTAGAAGCAATTTAAATGTTGGTTGCCTTTGCTTGTTGTATGAATTTTACTCTCTTTCAAATGGATGTAAAGAGTGCATTTTTGAATGGTATTGTGAAAGAAAAAGTATATGTTGAACAACCACCCAGATTTGAAGATTCCACTTGTCCAAATCATGTGTTTAAGCTTTTCAAAGCTTTATATGGACTTAAACAAGCCTCATAGGCCTGGTATGATAAGCTGAATACATTTTTACTTAATATTATATTCAAAAAAGGTAAAGTAGATAACACCTTGTTCATTAAGTCACAAGGAAAAGATATTTTGACTGTTTAAATATATGTTGATGACATTGTGTTTGGTTATACAAATTCTACTATGTGTGAACAATTTGCTGATTCTATGCAACATGAATTTGAGATGAGTTTGATAGGTGAATTAACATACTTTCTAAGTTTGCAAATTAAACAAACTAGTAAAGGAATTTTTATAAGTCAAACTAAATATGCAAATGAACTACTCAAGAAATACAAAATGCATGATGCTAAACCAATAAACACTCCTATGAGCACATCCACATCTTTATCACATGATGAACATGGGGTTAATGCAGATTCAAAACTTTATAGAGGAATGATTGGTTCTTTGTTGTATTTGACTACTTTTCAGCCTGATATCATTTTAGTGTATGTTTGTGTGCTAGATATCAATTTGATTGATAATTTTATTTTTGTAGAGTTATTTTACCTATTTTTAGGCAATAAATAATGTAATGCTTATGAGAAAATATTTGGATTCCTCTTTATGTACTTAAATTTGTATTGTTTTTGTAGAATAAAAAGGCATAGAGAAAAAGAACAAGCATGGAGAACCTAATGCTTATTATATGGCAAAATATGATCAAAATATCAATATCAAGAAAATCAAGATGGGCTTAGGCTTTGGACGATTATTATTAGATTTTTTATTAATACTTGGTTTTCTAAATAATTAGAAAACTTGATCATACTAGCAATGCAAAACCTAATTAAATTAGGAGCTAAAAACCCAATTGTTTTAGATATCCAAAACTAACCTCTACTAGGATAAGAGATAGGTTTAAACCTAAACCCTATTTAAGGGAAGAGAATAGACAAAAGAAGGGGGAGGAGGAAATTCAACACAGGTCAAGACAGAAGCTAGGAATTCAAGATTTTCTTGAAGAGGAGACAAAAAATGTGACAGACTTCTTGTTCTTTCATTCAAAATGCCTTCTTTTATTCCTATTATTGTTCCTCTTTAGTATTTTATTATGTTTTAGTTTACTTTTGTTAGAGTTATGATGTAATCTAATTATGATGGTATGATTCTTATGATTATTATGTTTTGCAAGATATTTTGTTTATGTGAAGTTACATATTATTGTGTTTAATATTTTTAAGTGATTAGCTACCACTTAAATGATCTAAATTAGAAAGTTCTACCATCACATAGATATAATTCCTCTTGCAAGCACAAATAATCAACATTAGTACTTAGTAGTTATGGTGAAATCGGATGCTTTAACATATTTCTTGCATTTAGTTTTCTTAAATTTAGTTAGTTAATCTATCATTAATCATTTAGATTTGTTAGATAAATTCTAGGAGTTATTCACTATTAATAATTAAGTGGTAGAGTAATCACCAATCTATATCGGACAATATATTTTTTCATCATTATATTACTTGTTCAACATGTTCACTTGTATTTAGAATTTTACCAAATACGTTTTTGGCACCATTACCGAGGATTGGATGTTTATTGCTAATTAATATTAATATCAAAAAATTTCTAGGTTTATCTAGTTTTTATGTTCTTTTAAAAAAAAACTTATTTTAATTGTTGAAAGAAAAAATCATTTTTTTTAGTTGTTAAAAAAAATATTTTTTTAATTACTAAAAAAGAAGAATCAATTTTTTTGTTTTATTTTTATTTTGCTTTATTATTTTTTTCTTCTTGTAAAAAGAAAATAAAAGAAAAGGAAAGAAAGTTATTTGTTAAGTTGCTATTGTAGAAAGATTAAGCAACAAGGATGGAAAAATATGATGATACACATAGACTTTTAAAAGACTATGTTGCACCAACATTTTGGAATGCCACATCAAGTATTAGGCTTGCAAATAAGGCAAACCACTTTGAGATCAAGCCAACACTTATCCATATGCTTCAAAACTATATGTAATTTAGTGGGCTACCAAACGAGGATCCAAATCCTTACATTAAAGCCTTCCTTGAATTTTATGATATGATTAGATATAATGGAGTCATAGATCATGCTATTAGGATAAAGCTAAAAATTGACTCTCTTCTCTTCTTGCAAGATTGATTACTACATGGGATGATTTGATTCAGAAATTTCTTAGTCAATTCTTTCCTCTTGTGGAATCTATAAAAAATGTATAATGATATTACTACTTTTGTGCAGATGGCCAACAAATCATTGTATAAAGCTTGGAAAAGATTTAAGGAACTTCTGAGGAGATGTTTAAATCATGGACTACCTATATGGTTATAGGTATAAACTTTTTATGATGGGTCTAGTATAAATCTCCATTTTATAATTGATGTAGCTATAAGAGGATCCTTGCATAACAAAATAGCAGAAAAGGCATATGAGTTTCTAGAAAAGATGGCATTCAATAGCTATCAATGGTCTACTGAAAGGCTACCAATGTAGTAAGCAAGTAGAATCCATGAAATAGATATCTTCACCATAATGTGCACGTACTTAGAAGTGCTCAATAAGAAGATTGATAACCTAAGTACTCCAATTGTGAGAATTTAGAGTAGAAAATGTGAATTTTATGGTGGAGGACATGTGAGCATGGAATATACAATAGGTAACTTTTATGCTTAATATAATGAATATGTTAATTTTGTTGGGATTTCGTGCAAGTCACACAATGATCCTTACTCCAATGTGTACAATCCAAGATGGGACAACCATCAAAATTTGTCATAGAGTAACCCAGATGAAATGCGACTGTCACCAACATTTGAGCAAAGAGAAGAGGTGAAGCCTAACTTAAAGGACATGATCAACGAGATGGCCACCACTACAGAGCATTTTATGAAGAGCATTGAAGTGATATTGAGCACAATAGAAGAGGCGAAGCCTAATTTAGAGGACATGTTTGCTAAGATAATGCAGAATAATGAAACAAGATTTCAAAACCAAGAAGCTTTAATGAGAAATTTGGAGGTGCAGATGAGTTAGTTGATTAATACGATCTCAAACAGAAAGGAGGGTCCCTTGCCTAGCAATATGGAGAAAAGCCCCACAAATATTGCAGAGGCAGTAACCCTAAAAAGTGGTAACCAAGTAGGAAAAGGTGATGCTAACAAAGACATTTTCAATGAAACGAATAAGAATTTCAACATACAACTCGAGGAGGTATCCAGGAGCAAACTATTTCTTGACAATCTTAAGGCCTTTATACTTCGAACTCCATTTCCCCTGAGATTCTAGCAACATGAAAAAAATAAGTAGTTTTTGGAATTCCTTGATATATCTTTAAAATTGTGTATTAACATTTCTTTTGTAGATGTTTCAACTCAAATGCTTAGTTATGAAAATTTTTTGAAAGAGATATTGGACAACAAAAGGAAGGTGGAAATATATGAAATAATGAGGTTGATTGAAGAGTGCTTAAATGTTTTACAACACAAGTTGTCTCTTAAATATTATAGTTTCATCTTCTTTGAGCAATAACAACCATGATAATTTGGCTGAAAACTATAAAACAAGTGCTTCTTGGGAGGCGACCCAAGCATTTTCCTTTTAGTCTTTTGTTGGAAGTTTGTTACCACATTTTCTTCACAATTTTACATTGGCATAACCTACAATTAAAGGATTTCCCTTGTTCCTTCTTTGTTTATTGCTTCTTTTTTTTCCTTTTGTATTAAGGACAATGCTTCATTCAAGTTTGGGGTAAGGAAAGAACCTTTGTGCTAAATCTGATTTTTAATTCTTTTTTAGTTATTCTTAGGGGGGTGTAGATTTTGTTCAAACCTACAATTATGATATGAGTTAAATGTGATTCTGATTATGTTGATCCATCTATTGAGCACTAAAAGTCTTCATTTTTGAAATTGTGTGCATCTCTAAAGAAAATTCATGTGAAGTATGCAATTATCTTAGATCTCATCTAGATCTTAGAATTTGTTTGATTTTCTCTTAAGATGAAATCCTAGGCTGCATCTAATTTTTAAGCCATATTTGGATTGTTTGAGTCTTTCAAGTCAACCTTATTTATTTATCACCAATCACCTTGCGGAGCCTTAATTCAAATCCATTTTTTTATTTTACACCCACATATTATATCCTTAAGCCTTTGACAAATTATATTTTCGTCCCATATCCTTGAAAATGTTGATTTTAATGATATAAGTCTATTTGAGTTAAATATAAGTTATTAATGCAAGTATGATTGTGGCTTTTGTAAGTGTAAAAATCCAAGTGAAATCAAGCATTTTTGGATGGAAAAGAATAAGACAAGTGGTGATAGGATGATTGCTTGTGAGAAGCAAAAAGGTAGAAAGTGACAAAAACTCAAAGATCTTAGAAAGCAATGTGTTCATGGGTGAATTAAGGCTAAATGACTTTCATCTTACCCCTAGCCTAGCCTCACATTACAAGCTTATAAAAATCCTATTGATTCTTGATTAGATGATTGGCTTACATTAATAGAGAGAGGAATGAAAAACAAACTTATAAGGTCTGATTAAAGATTTTGAGAGATTGCATATCAATATGGATCTATTTGGAGTGCATATAGTTGAAAAGATGAGGATTCACACACACACGTGGTCAACATAGTTAAGAGTCTATCTTATCTTATGAAACAATTATGATGTATGGATGAAAGTTATATTTTTCTTTGAATTGTTAAGTTGAGCAATTATGGGAGAATTTCGTGATGGGGTTTTGTCTAAAGCATATGTTGTTTATTGCTTTTTTATAACTCGAGGACTAGCAAAATATTAAGTTTGGGGGTTTTGATAACTCTATTTTTATAGAGCTATTTTACCTATTTTTAGGCAATAAATAATGCAATGCTTGTGAGAAAATATTTGGATTCCTCTTTATGTACTTAAATTTGTCTTATTTTTATAGAATAAGGAGGCATGGAGAAAAAGAATAAGCATGGAGAACCTAATGCTTATTATATGGTAAAATATGGTTAAAATATCAAGATAAGAAAATCAAGATGGGCTTAGGCTTTGGACGATTATTATTAGATTTTTTATTAATACTTGGTTTTCTAAATAATTAGAAAACTTGATCATACTAGCAATGCAAAACCTAATTAAATTAGGAGCTAAAAAACCCAATTGTTTTAGATATCCAAAACTAACCTCTACTAGGATAAGAGATAGGTTTAAAACTAAACCCTATTTAAGGGAAGAGAATAGACAAAAGAAAGGGGAGGAGGAAATTGAGCACAACTCAAGAGAAAGGTTAGGAATTCAAGGGTGACAAACTTCTTAATCTTGGATTCAAGATGCATTCTTTAGTTCCTATTATTGTTTTTCTTTATTATTTCTTTATGCTTTAGTTTACTTTTGTCAGAGTTATGATGTAACCTAATTATAATGATATGAATGTTATAATTATTATGTTTTGCAAGATATTTTGTTTATGTGAAGTTGCATATTACTATGTTTAATGCTTTTAAGTGATTAGCTATCACTTAAATGATTTGATTTGCATATTTGAGACCGATAGGAGATGATATGCAGTTGCTTCTTGTAATGTGTAATCATAAATTAAATATAGATAGACATATACCATATTGTTTGTGTGGTTTTTAGTATAAACTAGGAATGTTCATAGATCTTAATGCATTTGGTTTGTTTCAATTCATATATAAAGATATAGTGAATTAATGAACTAAGTAGGTTTACTATACCTAGACATAAGATAGTAAATAAATTAGAAAGTTCCGCCACCATATAGATATTATCCCTTTTGCAAGCATAAATATTCAACATTAGTACCTAGTAGTTATGGTGAAATCGGATGCTCTAACATATTTCTTGCATTAGTTTTCTTAGATTTAGTTAGTTAATTTATCATTAATCATTTGAATTTGTTATATAAATTCTACGAGTTATTCATTGCTAGTAATTAGCTGGTTTAGTAATCACCAATATCTATGGGACGATATCTTTCTTATCATTATATTACTTATTTGACATGTTCACTTGCATTTAAAATTTCACCGAATAGAGACAAATTATTGCTTGCATATAATATTTGTATAAATGTTTTTCATATGATTATGTACAATATTAAACATCAAGAAAGTAAAAGGTGTGTAAATTACAATATCAATAAATGATATTATAAAGTTTCCGGGTTCCTACATTCCTTCATTAATCAACTTCATACAATGCTTGGACAAGTATTTTTGTATGAAATAAAAGCTAAAAGAATATTTGATTATTTAGAGAAAAATGATACTTATTTTGATGTGCTTGTAGGTACACATGTATCAAGGATCAAAGATCACATTATGTTCTAATATCCATTAAAGCTTGGATTATGTTCTAATATCTATTGAAGCTTGGATTATGTTCTAACATCCATTTACGCTTGGATTATGTTCTAACATCCATTGAATCTTGGATTATGTTCTAACATCCGTTGAAGCTTGGATTACGTTAAAACATCCATTGAATCTTGGATTATGTTCTAACATCCGTTGAAGCTTGGATTACGTTAAAACATACATTGAAGCTTGGATTATGTTCTAACATCTATTGAAGCTTGACTCGTATTATAAATTAACACAAGCTGGCCTAGGCTATTAAGCTAGCCTGTGTTATGATCAAATGAGCTTGGACCAAGTCCAGCTTAGAAGCTTGGCTTGCATAATTAATCTAACCTGAGCCCGTGTGATTAAGTGAACACTAGAATGATGTCATTTTGAGGGAAGACTCATTTAAGAGTCTTGATCAAGTGAGAAGCCCTAATTTCAGTTTGAATGTCAATGCCTCTTTCTGTCTCTCTCTCACCACAGTCGCATCCTTACTCTTCCAACAAGAAGATTTGTAAAAGCTTTAATCAAATGTCAGAATGTAAAGCTCAAAAAGGTAAATGCTATACCTTCTTAACGGCAAGAAGCCTACGAGTAGAAATTGTGATTTGGATTCTTATTTTCATATCATATATATGAGAAGGCTATTCTATGGTTAGAAGAAAAGGATATTATGAAAGTCTTTGTGAGATATTGATGTGAATCGACTTAAGGCCCAATATTACAAGTTCCAACATCAAAGAATTAAGAATCCACAATGTAATCCAGTGGGTCCAAAAAGGCCAAGATTGAAGAGCAGCCCAAGAATATTCCATATAATGCAGGAACAATTATATTTACTATTCACCCATTACTGTTCATGCCGAAGCCCAAGATAAGGAGAAGCCCTAAGTCCAAACCTAAATACTCATTAGTGATAATTAGGCCCAACTTATACAAGCCTAGTCCAAAGAAGCTTGATAAGGTTGACCAAGTGATTGGGAAGATAGTGGTTGAGAAGATAGTGGTTAGGAAGATAGTGGGTGAGAAGATATTGGTTGGGAAGATAGTGGGTGAAAAGATAGTAGTTGGGAAGTTAGTGGTTGCAGAATTAATACAAATTAGGTGGGAAGATAGTGGTTAGCTACATGGGTACCTTAACTCTCTATAAATAGAGGGCAAGAGTTCATTTGAAAGAGAGACCAAGAGATTTTGAGTTTAAGCTTCTTTGTAGAGAGAAACCTGAGTGTTTCATCTTGTGTTTCCTTTAGCCAATTTTTGCCAAAGATTGGTGGTGGAGCAACTCCCTGACTGGTGGTTTGACCTTTACGTCTTGGAGGGTTACTTGGCATTTATCCTTTTTAATTTCTGTATCTTAAATATTCCCTGTTATTCAGAAGTTACTATTTCACTATTCATAACGTGTTCTTAATTTCGAGTTTTCACTCTAATTCCTTTATATTCTAGTCTTTATATTCCAGTCTTTTAATTTTTCCATTCTCCATTTCCTGGAATTTATCCGTTCTTCTTATATTTTAAGTTCTTGTTACTGTTGTTACTATTCAATACTATTCATACCTTCTTCTCATTTTCCAGTTTTTCGTTCTAATTCCCTTTTATTCTAATCTTTAACTCTTTCCATTATTATTCCAATTCTCTAAATTTCAATATTCCTTCCTACGCTTTGCTTTTCAATCCTAAGCTCACTCTTTGACCCATTACGATTCGCATCAGATATTCAAAAGAAATCCTAATTGAGCTCATCCACTATTCACTATGAAAAAGCTTTAGTGATATCTTGATACTTAGCTTAATATCACTTTTGTGTGATTATTCTTTGTGATATATATTTGTTTATGTGCTAATCGAACATATATTATCATATGCACATAAACTGATTTGTAAATCCAAAACCCTAACTTGGACATATTTGTGAGTTTCATGATTAAAGCTTATCATTGCAATCAATATCTTGTATAAGCTCTTGTATTAGCATTATCCCTCATTATCTCTATATCTTTAAGGGATTTGCTACTAACTAAGGTTGGTTAACGTTATCTTTGTAACCGTGACATGTATGACTCCTTGAGGAAGAGTTGGAAAGTATTAGGAGAGGGATTTCTCTTAGGCTTTGAGGTAAAGTAGACTTTAACCAGTTGTGTTTAAGGAAAAGAGGGTGGAAGTAAGTGACAAGGGCTAAACCATTGTGTAAACTTGTGTTGCGTCCCTATTTTTTTATGTTTATTTACTTTGTTGTTTGGTTTTGATATCCTTGAATGGTTTGTTTAAGTGCATGAAAAGTGATTGAACCCGTAATTAGCAAAGAAATCAAGATAACCAATTCAACCCCCCCTTCTTGGTTAGCCATTAAACCTAACAATATCCTCATCACCAAAGATAAAGATGGTTTCATTAACGGTATTGTTTGCATTCCCACCTATGACTACATCCGTCACTAATGGAAAAAGTGCAATCACTTTGTTTGCACATGGCTCAGGAATTGTCTCTCACTAAAAGTCTCTACTAGACTTATACTAACAGAGGATGTGCAAGCTCTATGGCTAAACCTTGCCAAAATGTATGGCAAAATGGATTAGGCAAAGCTTTTCATTCTTCACTAATCTCTTGCCAAACTCAAGGAAGGAAACCTTGTTGTGGTGATTCTCTTCAACCGCATCTCTACCATTTGGAATGACACTGCTTTGGCCAAAGGAACCCTTGAAGGCCTTGAATTAACATTAAGTTAGTATCACAAAATCAAAGAAAATGCACGGGTTACCCATTTTTTACTGATTCTAAATAAAAGTTTCCTTTCCTTCCGCTCGCATGTCTTAGCCATGGACTTGCCTCATTTATTGCACCACTTATACAACCTTGCTATCCAGGAAGAGAGTCAATGGTTAGCCTCTTCAAAGTACATCCAAATTTGGGACATTGCTCTCCTATTTGCTTGAGCAACTCCATCATAAAAGGCATATGTCACCTTTATGAAGGCTTCTAGTGGCCGCACCTCACCATTAGGGTTTTCCCCTGTTGGTGACAATGGGCTTGTTATTTCTAAGATCAATGGTTCTAATCAAAACCCTAAATCCAATGGTTCTGATTCGCTCCTTCCTAAGCTTGAATCTAATGGCTCCTACGGTGTCACGTTGATGCCTATTTTAAAGGGATCCAATGGTCCTCTTTATGCCACATTATCAAGGCATTCCAAATGGTGCCAATGCTAAGGGTTCTACCAAGCATTTCTATAATCACTATAAATGGACCAACCACACCAAGGAGACTTATTGGAAACTCCATGGGAAACCAATGGATCACAACACAAAGGACAAAGATAACTTTGCCCCTCATTTGGCCACCCCAGTTGAGGCTATTTGTCAACCCATTGATGGTAATTAATTTTAGCAAATCATGACTACCTTAGGTCAACTTGGACAATCTAACAACTCTATCAACTTCACTAGTACTTCTTTCTATTTGAACCCTATTTTGACTAATGCGTAAATCATTAATTCAGAGGCCTGTGACCAAATTATTTGTGATGCCTAGTTTTTTCTTCTATACATTTCTCTCCTTATTCTTTAATTTCCATCCATTTTCCCATTCAAGACATCATTCATATCACAAAAATTAGCACTATCCATCTTAGCCCTCATATTGCTCTCCATAATGTCCTTTTTGTTCCCAGTTTCCATTTTAATCTCATCTTTATTTCCAAAATTGCATTGATAATCTTTGTTGCATTATTATGGATTCTAATGTTTGTCCTTTCCAGGCTTTTTCGATTAGTAAATTGATAGGCTTTAGTAGTATGAGTAAAGGGCTTTATTTCTAGACTTTTCTACATAAGAATTTTGATTTCAATCCTGTATTTCTTTTCCATAAAGCACTATTTGTAATGTTCAATTCAATGATAATAATTTTCTTTCACATCAATGTATGGGTTACAGTGCCTTCTTTTCTCATCCTAAGTGCTCCATTTGCCCCTTTGCTAAGCAATCATGCCTTCCTTTCCCTTCTAGTCATTCTCATGCCTTCTTTATCTTCCCTCTCCTCCATCTTAATGTTTAGGGTCCCTATCACACCCCTTTCATGATGGCTTCCATTTCTTTCTGGCCATTATTGATGATTTTTCCTGTACTACCTAGGTTTTTCTCAAAAACACAAATTTCTTGGAAAATTTGTTGATAAATTTGCCTTACCATCTGCCAGAGTTAAGGGATAAGCATTATCCTAATGCTTTTGAAAAAAATGGCTTAGAAATTTTCAAAAAGCACTTTTGATAGGTAAACCTACTTTTAAGTTGTTTGCATATTGTTGTTTATGACCCAAGTCTTGATATTAAGAAAGACTTGAGTCAACCTTGAAAATTGAAGTCTAGGAAACAATAGGCCTTCATTGGAACATTTAGTTCCAAACAACAGCAATACCATGTGAACATTCATAGCATCTTGGAGTGGGGCTTTTTAAAATGAACAATGAAATTAATATAATTTTTTAAATAAGAGACATATGAAGGAAATAGTTAAAAGGAAGGTTGGTAGCATCTTCCTCTAAGATAAGAATCACACCTTTTGACTAGATGGACACATTTTCATTTAAGATATTAGTAAAATAATCCTTATCCCAAACCAAGCAAAGGTTGTCCTTTTCAACTATCTAATAATTTGACAATATTAATATTCTAAAGTTTATTGTTGAAAAGACATGACTAGACTCACAATCAACTTAAGCAGTAATTGGAGACTTTGTTTGGCCTTGTTTATATTTGAATTGTTTAATCTATGTCCTTATTACACACTTTATTCTTAGAGCCAAATGTGGGAATCAAATTTAGTAGAATAATCATTTTCATGGTTGTGGAAAGATGCCACTTTTTTTTTCAAAAAAAAAATTATGAATATGTGGGTTTATTTATCACATAATAAGAGACTATAAAACTTAATTACATGGCCCAATATTACAATTTGTCTAAAAAAAATTGAATTTAAAATCCTTTAACTATGACATACTAAAATATTTGCCTAAGAAAGATGTCATTTCCATCATAGAAGTTCACAGTTGTGAGGACTACAAATTCACTTGGTTTATTTTTCTTTCATTCTCTTCACAAACTCATGTGAAGACTATGATGATGGTGATCCATAGACTTAGACGTGTGTTGATTTACTTTAACAACTTTTGTTCTTATCATGACTAGTTAGTTCCTTTCACATTAGTGATAGGCATGATGAGAATATCTCTTTGAATTCTTAAGAATTAACTTTTAATTAGACATGTTTGTTGATCATGTAAGGCAAAATTTTCATCCAACAGTAGTGGGTGGACGATTTGTAGGATTTTGTCTAACAAAAAATCATTTTCTTTCCTTCGTTTCCTTTTGAAAAAGGTGTATTCAAAAGTCCAAGATATTATTATACCACACATGACGATCCTACAAGTTTGATTGTGGGATTTAAGAAGTTACTTGCGAACGCTTCAGATGTGTTCTTTGTAGTTTTCTTTTTTAAATTCATATGCTTTTTCTCAGTTACTTTATTTTGTGTACCTATAATTGAAAGTTTGGGTATTTTTGTAAAATCCTTCTTCCTTCCATTTCCTGCTTTACTGGTGATGCTTAAATATTAATCATGGAACAGAAACCATTCACAGAAGAAAACTTGAATATGGTAAGTAATTGAGTTTCATTGGATAATTCTATACGGGTAAGGGTCATAATTATTGATGACTCTCGCGTCACATTATCTACATAATTTTTGGTGTGAAACATGGAGGTTCTACTTTCCACAAAGCAATCCTTCCTGAACCTGTTAAAAGTAGCTTGTGAATCTCTCCTTTTCACACTACAGTGACGACCTACTACAGAAGTGACAGCGGCGGGGGTTTACTCATCAATTCGTTTGAAAGGTTGTAGCAGTGGGGTTTCATTTAGAGATAGTTGCCAGCCAATTGTCAGATTAGACAGTCCTTTAGTCCTGGTAAGCGTGCCATGTACATCAACAACAGGATTATTGTAAGCCCTTTAGTCTTAGTCGTGACTGAAATTGTTGTAATTCGAGAGGGTTCAGAATCGCATGTTGAACTGTTTTTGATAAGTCCCTTGGACGGTGAGGGAAATTTCCAATGCCACTTCTCACCGTCCAAGGGATTTAATCCGTTAGTATTGCAAAGGTTGTAATAACCGACAATCTTGGGTCCCCGTTGTTAACATAATTTCTGGATAATTTGTAATGGGACACCAACGATGTACCCGTATCATAATGCTTCTGCTTTTGGGAACCCTCAAATCATGGAAAATAGCAATAATCCAGTTACCAAGCCTAATTATTAAACAAAGCTGGTCTCGCAGTCTCTAAATTGACGTGGAGACTGTAATTTAAATTAGTACTGATCTTATCACAATAGGATTAAGTAAAAAGACTTAGTAATCAATTGTCTTTTTTTTCACATTAGGTGATAGAATCGTTCGCAATGATTGCACTTCTAGCATCCCTCATCCATGCATTCCCCTAAAGAAAGAAAAGACAGCACGAACTTCTAAGTCAGAAAAACAGACAACAAAGTGGGGTACGACAAGAAGATTATCTTATTTCATATAAGTTAATCATTTAGTTGTTTTCACATGAGTTAGATTAATGTTGTATCTTGAGAAGATTTTATCATATATATTAATATCTGGAGAGTAGGTAGTGTGGGGAGCGATTTTATCGCATTAAAATATTTTTAATCACAAGGTGGAAGTTACAGATATTTTTCACGGCGGGATATGTTTAATGAAAAGGTGTCACTTTACTTTGCACACTATGGACAAAAAATTGCTTCCTCTACTTTTGCCTTATCTTGAAAGCTTTGCAGACAGTTGATTCCAGATGGCGAAGAGTCTAACTTAATAAGCCTAGTTATTTATTAACCAGAGCTTGCGAATCTGGTTGTCTCCCAATGAACTTCGGATTTAACGCTTGTGAGCCTCCAATGGCTTCCACGAGCACTCAGTCAGCCACTTCAATTTCTTTCTCTTCTTCTTCTTCTTCCACAACTCAGCCACAGAAATATGATGTTTTTCTCAGCTTCCGCGGTGAAACCCGCCGTGGTTATACAGATGCTCTTTATCATGCTATGAAAGATGTAGGGATTGCGGTCTTTAGAGACAGTGAGAACCTACAGTTTGGAGAAAAAATTACTCCAGCTCTATCGGATGCAATAAAAGAATCACAATTCGCAGTAGTTGTTATTTCACCGGAGTTTGCTACATCTAAAGCTTGTTTATTTGAGCTAACCGTGATCATGAAGTATCGTGGAATAGGTCACCTTAATGTTTTTCCAATTTTCTACCGCGTGAATCCCGGGGAATTGGAAAAACTAATGAAGGATGTTGATAATACTTTCACAGAAGCACAAGATGATCCTGCAGCTGCCAACGAAAAGTTGGAGTACTGGAAATCTCTTTTGGATGAAAATGACTTGCCGACATATTGTAAACGCGTTCTTAGGGAAGCAAGCAATCTTCGTGTAGAGATGGTAAAAGAAGACAGGTATCATCACTTACACTAAATTGATACAGTAGTTTAACAAATTTTATTTATTTTCCTAATCAAATTGAATTAAAGCATATCTTAGTTTATTTTAACTTCAGTTTTATATTGTATTTTCATTTTTTTTCTTTTTTTTTGTTTACAGCCATGAGACGGAAGTTGCCAAAAAATTCAGTTTCATGATATTTAGTAAACTGGTAGAAAACTCTAAAATCATTTCTAAGCCTCTTGTTGGAATAAATTTTCCAGCAGCTACAATCATGAAGTTAATTAATATAGAAGAAGAGAATGTCTCCCATGTTATAGGCATTTGTGGGATGAGCGGAATTGGTAAATCAACTTTAGCTGAGGTGATTTATGATAGAATTTCTCATCGATTTACACGTTGTTGCTTTATTGAAAAAATTGGGAAAGATATTGGAAACAGTTATCTCGTTATGTTACAAAAGCAACTCATTTCTTGTATCCTTGGTGTGGATACGACAAAACAATTGATTACCGCTCATCAGGTAAAAGGAGTGTTACAGAAGCATCTACAAGGAATTAGAGCTTTCGTTGTTCTCGATGACGTCTGGCATAGGAGCCAAGTAGATGCGTTAGTAGAGAGTCTTCACTGGTTTGGGCGCGGAAGTCGAATAATGATAACAAGTCAAAAACGCGATTTGCCGCATCTATGTGAGAACAACATTTATGAGGTTAAGGAGCTTAATGAAAATGATGCTTTAGTGCTTCTTTGTCAGAGAGCCTTCAGCCAACCTCAACCTAAGGAAGGCTTTGAGAGGGTAACTCGTGAAATTGCAAAATGCACGCGATGCCTTCCGTTTGCACTTGATGCTTTTGGTTCTCACTTATCTCATCACCATGAGGATCTAAATTATTGGGAATCTTACCAAAAGGAGGTTGGTGAAAATCTAGAAAACAATCTTTTCAATACACTTAAAAGAGCTTTAGATGATCTTGTTAATAGAAATCCTCCTGAAAAGGTATGTCATCCAAAAGAATTATTTTTAGATATTGCATGTTATTTTAATAAATGTTTAAAAAATAGAATTAGCCATATATTAGAAGCTCTTGGTTATAATCCAATCATTCATCTTGGTGTTTTGGAGGACTACTCTCTCTTAAAGATCTCGAATGATGGAAGATTGTTGATGCATGACTTATATGTAAACTTGGGAAAACAAATTGCCAAGAATAGTAGATTATTGTGCAAAGAAGATGTCATAAGAGTACTAAGAGCCACTACTATAAGACCTGATGTAAGTGACTTTTATATGAATTCTTCAACATACTTGTCAAATATTTTTACCTCACTAATTGCATATTTCTTGGTTTTTAGGAATATCGTGAAGTTCAGGGCATTGTACTTGAACTCTCCTACCCAATAAAAGAACAATTTAATTTAAATCCCTTGTCAATAATGACAAACTTGAGAATACTTTGGATTAATTGCGATGTTGGTAGTGTTATTAATTTTTATGATTATAATGACCCTGAAATGGATTATTTTGATACGGATGATGGCCATTTGGCTGATGATGATATAAATGATGCAATGGTGGAATGGGATGGACAACTTCCAAAACTAAGCAGTGAATTACGTATCATGGAGTGGAGGAGATGTCCTTTCAAAATCTTACTTCTTGACTGGAAGTTTACCAAGCTTGTTGAGCTTAAATTGTGGTGCAGCCGTATTGAACAACTATGGGTTGAACAAGAGGTAACATTATCTCTTATTCAGGGATTTTTCTTCTTTATCTATTTTTATTATTATTACTATTCTTTGTCACTTGATTTAACAATTTGCTCCTTTTGCAACAGAGTTTTCCAGTACTAAAGGTCATAGACATGAGATATTCAAAAAGGTTGATCACGACACCTAACTTGAGCCAAGTCCCTAACCTTGAGATACTGAATCTTTCAGGATGCAAATATTTGCATACCGTTCGCGGACACCTCAAACGGATCAAAAAATTAAGGCTACGCGGCTGTCATAGACTGGAGCAACTTCCAGATGAGATTAGTTCAGAATTCCTTGAAATTCTTGATCTTTTTGAGTGCTCAAAGCTTAAAAGGTTTCCAAATGTTCCGGATGAGTTGCCGTATTTGAGGTATCTTCAAATTGATGGAACTCATATAAAAGAGTTACCATTCAAGTCCTCGAGTTTTCCATCTTTGGAGGAATTTTCTGCATATGGAACTGATATACGGGAACTACCCTACAGCATTGTTTCTGCGGGGAAACTCAGAACATTATCGGTCTCGTGTTACAATTCAAACACATTCAAGTTCCCTCCTTCATTCTCAGCTTTAAGTTCTTTAGAGATATTATTTTTGATCAATTGCATTCAATCGAATGAAGCAGTACCTATGGGTCTTGGAGAATTATACTCTCTCATTTATTTGGACTTATCTTTCAATAAATTTACAAAAATACCAGATTGTGTCTACGAACTTCCAGAACTTGATTATCTTTTACTGCACGGCTGTACTAAGCTCGAATTGTCGGAGATCAGATTTGAGGATTTAACATCTTTGAAGACACTAGATTTGTCTTACTGTAATCTAATTACAATTCCTGAGTCTATTGGGTCTCGTTCCTTCTTGATTTCATCTTTAGAGCTTGCTAATAACAGCTTCACCGAATTACCAGACACTATTTGTGAGCTTCCCCAACTTGGATGGCTTAATTTGTGTGGGTGTACCTCTCTTCGGGTACTGCCAAAACTGCCATTATGGTTATATCACTTGCGAATAAGTAACTGTCATTTGTCAGCGGCATTCCATAGCCAAAGGATTGAGCAGATTTCGCCAGAGTTGTTACAGACCAAATTTTGTGCTTCGACAGTTGCCTATGTTGGTTTTGATTGCAAACCTCACAAGATCTTGTATCTTAAAAAGGAGTTTTATAATGTGAGTTCCTTCTTCTCCTTTTTGGGATACTTGCATCTCCTTTTCCAAATAAATAAAATAACACTTACGATATTGATTTAAAGAAACATAATTTAACATTTTTGTCTACAGCTTGACTACATCAGACCTGCGGTGGTAGCATGTTGCCCCACGCAAGAACCAAGAACACTGCCTGGGTTCATTTGTGGTGTCATTATCTCCAATAAAAAAATTGAAGTGCGAATGGATTGGAAATGGGAGAAGAACATTTATTTAGTCGAACCGGAGACATGTGTTCTGTCCATTGTTTATGAAGTCACAGGAGAAAGTTCAGATAGTGGAGCACGTGAGAACAATAACCGTATTCTTCCTGTGTTTGTTTGTCAATTACAACTCAAGGAAACAAGTGCAGAACAGATTCCTGAGCTTGCTTCTCAATCACAACATAATGAAGAGAGTCCAGTTTCGTTTTTTGTTCGTGTACCTGAAGTGGCTACAGTTGGGTCATCATATGGAGTTTGGGTATCCATGAAGATTCCAGATTCCATGAGAAGGCCGAAACAAGAGAAAAGAAATATTTCAGATTCCATAGGAGAATCAGAACCTGTGGTAAGTTCCATAGAAGAACCGAAACGTAAGAAAAGAAAGATTTCAGAATCCTCACAAGAATCTGGACCTATGATAAGAGGGAGATACGTGGCTTCAGTTACAGCAAGTAACGAGAAAGTGAAGTTAAAGGAATGTGGGGGGCATCTCTTAAGTTGGGGAGAATGTACACGCAACTTCTGTAAAGTTGCCAGTGAATTTTCTCGACCCACTTCAGATTCAAATTGTCTTTATCGTTCTCTTTGTATGTCTCTGGGGGTTTCTGGCCCCATAAAGTAAATCAATTCTGTGGTATTGATTTTGCAAAAGTGTGGGCTACCGCTTAATCTTTTTGCACCAGCACCAGCAAGATGAGGTCAGATTTACTTAAATATTAAAAATATTATCTGAACGTCCTCTCTCTTTCTTTTTTACAATCATTACAATTTTACTGATAGTAAAATGATGAGGAACATAACATTTTCATGATTATTTTTTCAGCGACCATGGGTGAGTTAATCGGCCTAATGGAACTTTTTATTTGGAGACTTCAGTAGCATATATTGTTAATCGGCCTTATGCCCTGACAGCCCTTGCTTCACATCAGATTAGCCATCGCCAGCATGGAGAATTCCTCCACGAAGACAATCCAATCAGCCGTCAGTTAGAATGAAATGTTCCAGAAGCACGCAGTTCCAGGGAACCTCTCTGCATGTAGCACATTCTCCTTCTCTTACTCACTTGTAATCTCTCAGTCGTTTTCCTTTCTGTTATATCAGTTTATGCCGTTCCCTTTCTATTGATAGATGGCCTATATATTTGACCCAATGGCTTTCTTTGTATCATTCCGACTTATACCAAATACAGAGCATTCTCTGCAACATTTGCTCACTCTCCTTTCTTTCGTGGGTTTTTTTTTGGTATCAGGACCTGCTCTATTTTTCACATATCTGTGATGAAGGTCGAAGCATTTGGGAACAATTGAAAAACAAGAATCGGAATAATTCTTGTTTTTCTCAAGAATATCACAAGAACACTAAACGTAATCTTTCAAATGGTTGAAATGATTTCAATAGATTAAACTATACAAGGTATTCTAATTTATAGACTAGCAAATAATAGGAAAGAGAAATCGTAAGACAATTTGATTTAAGTTACATATCTGCGAAATGAATTCGGATTGAAGGAGATCTTGGACGATTTTGGGATTTTTCCCAAACGCGGTATTGCCATGATTGATGACTTGATCTGATTTCCTGATCTTGTGTTTTGGTGATGATCGATTGTCTCTGTGCTTGAAAAGGAAACTTTTCCGATGACTGAATTCCGGCCAGATGCATTTGGAGCTTCTCGAACATTTCGGTGAGGGAGACGGCACGGTGCTGAGGAATCGCAATGGTCGCGATGTTTATGATTCAGGGCTGACGTGGTTAGTGCATCCACGTGTTGTATTCTGGGAGTGAGAGGCGCTCTCATGGCCAGGTGTACGTGGCACGGTAATGTGGGTTTTAATACCCCCCGCAAGCAGATGGGTCACATTGAACCGTCAGCTTGGTTTGGAGAGTAGCAGAACGTGATGAAGAAAGGCCTTTTGTAAAAATATCAGCGAGTTGATCCACTGAAGAAATGAATTGAACATGTAATTGATGATTTTTGATACGCTCACGAATAAAATGAAAATCAATTTTTACATGTTTAGTGTGAGCATGAAAAATAGTATTAGTGGAGAGGTATAAAGCCGATAAGTTATCACACCATAAGGTAGGGGATGTAGGTGTGGTTTGGCCAAAATCACGAAGAAGAGCCTCAATCCAGATGAGCTTGGCAGCAGTATCAGCAAGACTTTTAAATTATGCTTCAGTGCTTGATCGAGCAACTGTTTTCTGTTTGCGAGAATACCAGGAGCAACGAAATTTTTTTTATGAAATAAATAATGATTGTTTCGTGATAGCGTGAAGGTAATATAACTAACTTTTTTCACCTTCCTTCTTTTTTAATGTTTTTGTTTACAGCCTTACTATATTATCTTATGGTGGCATGCGGCCCTGCGTGAGAATCCTACGTCCCAAAGTTGGTTAAAGAGAGATGCTCTTTCAGTGGAGGAATTAAAATTTGTACTGATTGCAACTAGAATTCGGTCAAATTGAAGGCATTTCCTTTGACGATTGTTGCTGGAGCTAGTGAAGGCAGTAATCGTATTCTTCCTGACTTTGTTCGTCAACAAAGCTAGCCTAAATGATACCACTCTTTTGTTCACCCAAGATATCTTCCGTTGGCTTAATTGCAATGGGGGTGCTTTTGAGTCTTCCATATACCTCGTGAAGATTGGAATATTCGAATAGATGGAGCTACTGGGGTTCAATTGCAACAAGTAGCATGAATCTGGAATTCAACTGCGGGGCTCGTCTGTTAGATTTTTCTGATGATTTAGCATTCCTTGATTATCTAGAGTTCAATGATAATTCAAAGTTCAACAATGATGTGGAGGTCATTGATGATACGGTGTTCCTTAATGATTAAGTGTTTTGTGGAGTAATTAGAAGGATTTCTGACGCACTTTCAGCCCACGAATTCCTCATCCATGGTTTTGTCACAGTCCGGGGTGGCATCAAACATGAATAATTTGATTGGTTGAATTAATGTAGAGATATAGATGGTCACCATGTTCGGGCTACCACTCCGACTTATTTATCCGTTAGAACAGGTAAAACCCATTCAATCTGCTTCTTATTTGTTGTCATTATTAGTTTTCTGTTCGTTCCTCTGAGGAGTAAAACTTTTTATTGTTAGTTTTCTGTCATCATGACCTTCGGAGTCTTCATCCGTACGGTATCCTGTGTTTATCACAGGTTTGCGAGCCTTAGTTCATCACATTTTGTAACATGCTTCATTTAATTTTGTTCTTTGTTCTTACTTAGTTGTCTTTTGTTTAATTGACTCTTGTTTCTGTTTACTATTATTTACTTTATTTGTTGTCACTATTTGACCAAGTTGAATTTGTAGGATCAGGTTTTACTTAATCCTCTACTTTTAATTGTAAATTCAATTGTTATGAGTTTTTTTTTCATTCTTTCTGAAAAGTTAATGATATAGCATAATTTTTTTCATTTTTAATTATTTTTATTATAAAATTTTGACTTTAGTAAAATTTTTATTTTATACTTTAACAATTAATTAGTGCTAACACTTTATTTGACACTAGTTGGAAGCAAGAGAAGAACACAAGTTGATGCTCACATTTTGGAATCACTTTTTATTGCTAATGGACTTACTTTCCTAGTTTGGTCATCATCTTTTAGTTTCTCAAGTTTTTAAATATGATGTTGAGGCATAAACTATTAGGAAATATTTTTATTGATTACTTTTACTTTATAATTTCTTGTCAATGATGAAACATTAGATCAATTGAATGTGACTAAGAATTGTGTGGCTAAGATGCTCATTATTTTCTAGTTTATTTGTTTTTAAACAAATTTCATGTTATTCTCACCTGTGAGAATTTGATGTAGAATTCTTAAAAATGTATGCTGCAATATTTATATTAAAATTTGTTATTCATTGATAATAGTTTTAGTAATTGTTTCTTTGTTGCATGTGATTTTATCTTTTTATTTTTGTATTAAATATGCATCAGAATGGTAGGAGGAATTTTTCTTCTTTTCATATTTATTTTAACTAGACAACATTTTTGAAAGAAAATCAAAGGACTTCTTAAATCTTGATATAAACATTGTGTTGTCCTTTACATGGTGCACTTGATCTATCAATATTAGTTTGACAATAGCATGTCCATCAACATCCAATAGATAGAGGCCCGCCTCTCCTTGCAACATAACATTTGATTAAAGCATGGCCCTCCAATCCTGTAGTGTTTCTCAAAAGGATTTCTATGGTTGAAAAAAAATTTTAATCTCAAGTCAATATTTTGGTTGATCATTAATGAATTTACCTTTGTTAGCCTATATAATAGTTCGAATCATTGAATATGAATTTTTGACCCATTATCATTTATTAAACTCTTGTACTTTTTCGAAGCTTTAGTTAAAATGTTTGAAAGGTTATTGCTAAAATTATAGAATCACCTTTTTATTTCTTCTTTGGCTTCACCATAAATTTTGACCTCTACATGAATGTGCCATCAAAAGGGTACCTATATTAGATTCATAAGAGTGCATGTCACCTTTAGCAAATGTCAGAATAATTGGATTTTCTTCAAGAAAGGACTTTTTAGATTCAGTGCAAGAAAGTCACTATGTATTCTCAACTTATTGTTTGTTGATATCTTGTTTTCAATCAATCTATATTGGTATTTTCATTGCCACAATTTTGAGAAGTAAACAAGCCAATATAATGATTTATTTCTTACTTATTGACTAGTAGTCTTGGGTGACTTGCATGAGGCAAGCATTATAGATTAACAGATAAATGCACAAAAATGGTCTAAGATTTATAAAAATCAAATTGTTTCCAAAAAGACCTTAGTGATTATCAAAGGAGGGTGTTATTCCCTATTCTCAACTTTAAATTTATCTAAGAAAAAATTTACAAAGTTACCAAAAAGTCTATGTGCACTTGCCATTTTCAAAACAATTTTTTTTGAAAGATTGTACCTACATCATTACCAAATTCAGCATTGAGAATTGTTTTATTTGAAATTAAGAAATTGTCATATGTTGATGCCATTTGATCAGCAACTAGATAGGGGGATTCTAACTGAAATGTTAATGTGTTCATTCTTCTACAATTGTCTATCTTGGTTTTGATGACAAGCTTTAGAGACCTCATGTCTACATTCACAAAAACCTCCATAGAAGAGTAATTGAGTGAGTTCATGTTTCACAGTGGACTGATGTTGGGCTTCTTTTCTACTTCTCTTTTGTGGGGGTTGGGCTTGTCTTATCATGTTGGGAATTCTCGTCCCACATTGGTCCCCTATGGCCAGACTAACGGCCTTATTAATGGCCTTGGGATACCTCTCTTTTGAGGATCATAGGTCCTTGGGCTCTAATATGGTATTAGAGCCAACTTTATCCTGGGCCGGACCTATCAGGTTGCCACGCTTGTATTATTGGGTTACAAGCCCGCAGGCTCTCTCCAGCATCTACTTTGGAGAGAGGGCATGTTGGGAATTCTCGTCCCATATCGGTCCCCTATGGCTAGACTAATAGCCTTATTAATGGCCCTGAGATACCTCTCCACAAAACGCGTGTTATGAGGATAATTTTGGAGATCATTTCGCTAAACTTGAAGACAATCCCAAAGTTGGGAAAGAGCAATGGGAAAAGTGGAGATCTATTTTGGTGGAATTAGCTGAATCCTCCATGGATCCTAAACTCGACGAAAACCTATCAGAATCGTGTGGACGTGCTCTTAAGGAATTGACCAATCTCTGCGTGCGCCATATAAAAAACTGGTATCATTTTTGTAATTTGTTACGCTAAACTGATGGATTAGCCTGATAAATTTTATTTACTCTCCTAATAAATAGATTCAGTGCAAGTTTTAGTTTTTTTTTGGACTACAGTTCTAAATTAACTTTTTTTTTTCATTTTTTATATTTTTTATTTACAGCTATGAAACACCAGTTGCTCGAGAAATCTTTGCAAAGATATATGATAAATTGGCAGGTAACTCCTCCAGCATTTCTGAGCCTCTCATTGGAACAGAATCCCAAGAGCAGGGAATGATGAAGTTGCTCGATATAGCAGATCCTGTTCGTGTCATCGGGATTTGTGGGTTGCCAGGAATTGGGAAGACAGTTTTAGCAGAAGTCATTTACAACAAAATTTCTCCTCAATTTGATGGTCGGTGCTTCATTCGTATTGGAAAAACAACTGAACACAAGGATCTTGTTGACTATCAAAAGAAACTCATCTATGGTATTCTCCGCAGCAATTTAGGAGAACAAAAGCAGGACGATTACGAAGTAAAGAAGGCGCTGCAGAACAGACTAAGAGAAAGAAAGGTGTTCATTGTTCTTGACGATGTGTGGCATGACGTCCAGGTAAAGGAACCGGCAGAGTGTCTTGAATGGTTTGGTTATGGAAGTAAAATTATTATTACAAGTCGACATCGTAATTTGCCGCATCTGTGCCAGGACAATGTTTATGAGGTTCAGCCGCTAAACGAGAAAGATGCTTTGCAGCTTTTCTGTTTGAAGGCCTTCAACCAATGTGACCCTAAAGAAGGCTTTCGGTACTTGGCTGAAAAAATTATGAGTCACGCAGGACGCTTTCCTCTTGTGCTTAATACTTTTGGTTCGTACTTATCTCCCAGGCTGGATAAGGATTTTTGGTATGGTTACCTAAAAGAACTAGGTGCGAGTCTTGAAGATCCTGTTTCAAAGACACTTTTTAAAAGTCTTGAGGAACTAGCTCCTAATCAAAGAGAGTTGGTTTTAGATATTGCATGTTTTTTTTATGGATATTTATATGGTGATTCTAAACATATATTAGAAACTTTTGATTATAAACTAAGTTTCAATCTTGAAGTTTTGAAGGACAAATCTTTTATAAGGATCTCAAATGAGGGACAATGGTTGATGCATGATATTATAGTCGATGAGGCTAAAAAATTTGCTAAGAGGAGTAGATTGATTCAGCTAGAAGATATTGCTCGTGAACTGGAGATTGGTACTATAATGCCTAAAGTAAGTGTCTGTTGTTCCAATTTTTAGATGTATTTATTAAATATTTTCATCTCTAATTTTTTTTTTTTTTTTTTTTGTGGTTGCAGGAAAATCCTAACATAAAAAGCATTGTCCTTGAACTCTCTTTACAAGAAGAGAAAAAATTTAGTTTAAAGGCTTTATCAACAATGGTAAACTTGAGAATGCTTAAAATTGAATATCATTGGAAATATAAATGGGATTGGAATTACCAAAAAGTGAAATGGTTGGGTGATCAGCTTGAACTAAGTGAAGAGTTACGCATCATGGGATGGGAATGATATCCTCTAAACTCCTTGCCAACTGATTCAAATTTTGGAATCAAGCTTGTTAGGCTCGAATTGAGGGATAGTAAAATCAAAACACTATGGAATGGAAAAAAGGTATCATTGCGCCTTCTATGCAAATAAATTTTTGTCCTTCCTTCTCTCTCTCTCTCTTTCTTAATTCTTTTTCCCTTCATTTAATAGTTTGTTATCCTATACAGAGTCTTCCAGAATTAAAGCACCTATGCTTAGGCTTCTTGAAGAAATTGATTGTCATACCAGACTTAAGCGGAAGCCCAAAGCTTGAGATACTAAGGATTCTTTTTTGCAACAAATTGTCCACCCTCCACCCTTCAGTTGGAAACCTAAAACTGCTCAGAGAGTTGTCAATAACAAGTTGCCAATGTCTTCAGGAACTTCCAAATGAGATTACCTCAACTTCCCTTGAAAATCTCTCTCTTCACGGGTGTCCAAGGGTCAAACAGTATCCAAATATTCGACATAGTTTGCAGTGTTTGCAATGTCTTTCTATTAGCGATACCTCTATAGGAGTAGAAGGGTTACCTTTCTCATATGAGAGATTACCGTCTTTAAAGGTCTTTCAAGCATATCGAACTCACCTAGAAGAATTGCCATGCTTCATTTTTTCTTCGTTGAAACTTGAACTTTTATGTATTAGGCCTTTTCAATTAGATCTCAGTGCCAATTTTTGGCTCCCCGCCTCGTTTCCAACTTTAAGCTCTCTAAGAAACCTAGCTTTGTGTGGTTTTAATGTGTCAAATGAAACAAGACTTATTAATCTTAGTGGCTTATCCTCATTAAAATTAGGACTAATATTATTAGTCAAGTTCCCAACCTTTGTACTCTTGAGTTGGCTGGCTGTGAAAAAGATCCAAAATTGTTAGAGGCTCAATTCTTTAACTGCTTAAACTTAGGATCTTTAGAGACACTGAATTTGAGTGATTGCAATCTAAAAACCAGTCCTGAAACAATTATTAATCTTAATCTTAGTGGCTTATCCTCATTAAAATTGGGACTAATATTATTAGTCAAGTTCCCAACCTTTGTACTCTTGAGTTGGCTGGCTGTGAAAAAGATCCAAAATTGTTAGAGGCTCAATTCTTTAACTGCTTAAACTTAGGATCTTTACAGACACTGAATTTGAGTGATTGCAATCTAAAAACCAGTCCTGAAACAATTGGTCTCTGCTCCTTGCTTTCCACGTTGTGTCTGAGGAATAACAACTTTACAAAATTAGCGGGTAGCATCTGGAAACTTCCAAAGCTTGAGACGCTTGAATTATGTGGTTGTATCTTTCTTGAGTCATTGCCAAAACTGCCATTCAGTTTAGATTCCTTGTCGTTAAGAAATTGTCCAAAGTTGCTGGGGACGGGCCTTCTTTCTTTTACAGTTGCATATGTTGGCTTCGATGAAAAGCCCCACCAGGTCCTGTATCTGCGTTCTGATGAATACGAAGACTTAAAAGAAGACTTAGACGAAGAGGTATCGGTATAATTGCATCAAATTTACAAAATAAGTGTAGTTACTCCTAGTTATCCAAAGAACTGTTATTAACGTTTTTTTTTTTTTTTTCACATTTTAACTTCTTGTTTTTGGGTCTACAGATTGACCCATATGTGTTCCCATGTGTGGTGTGTGGCCCTGCCCAAGAATCACCAAATCAAGCGTTGTTCCCTCATAAAACCAGTCATTCCAATAAAGAAATTGAAATCGAGATGGATTTGAATGCATACGATGAGGGATTCAAGGCATGTGTTTTGTTCATTGTTTATGAAGTCCATCATGGGAATGAGGAAAGAGTAAGCAAAAAGCAAAAGATTGATGAGCCTGAGAATTCAGATTCTGGAGCATCTAAGGGTCGTAGCTGTATTTTTCCTGAGTTTGATTGTAAAATATATCAAATGGAAGGCGATGAAGACTTTGAAGGAAAATCTTTTGTCGTTTCTGTACCTGAAGCGGCTCAATTTGGGTCGTCATATGGAGTCTGGGTGTTTATAAATCTCACACGTCTCCTTCCAGATCTGCTATCCGATGATATAAGATGGAGCTACTCAGTTTCAATTACAGAAAGAAACGAGAATGTGGAGTTGAAAGAGTGCTGGCCCCGTCTAATAGATAAGGGTGGTTGTCCAGAGTTCTTTCAAGAAATCAATCGCATTACCCGATCTGGTTTAGACTCAAAAAGCCTTGCTGATTCTTTAGAACGTGTAATAGGAGAATATGTTCTACTTGTCGATCATCGCAGGATTGATAGCTGGAGCTATACCGGCGATAGTGATGGTGACGACGACGACTATAGCGATTTCAATGATTGTGGCGATGGCAGTGATAGCGAGGATGGGGACGATGGCGGCGATAGTGATGGCGATGATGACAGGGATGACAATGGCGATGATTATAGCGATGGCGGCGACAGCGATGGTGACGTGGAGCGTTAGAATGCTGATCAGGTTTGTTCTCTTTCTTGTCTATCGTCATTGTTATAAAAAGAACATTAACTTTTTATATTATTTTTTCAGTGGGCACGAGAAGAAGCTTTTTTCAGGAGAGTCTTCAACCTCATGGTGTCTTGAGCAAAAAGTCCTCCTTTTTTTTTTCCTTTTCTATTTTTAGGAAATTTTTTGTTGCAAATGTTTGACTGAGCTGAATTTATACTTTCGAGAAAATTTTATTAAATTTTATACTTACCCTTACTTTTAATTGTAAACTTATTTGTTTGGACTTTTTTTCTTTTTTCTTCTCAATTTTATAATATGTCCAAATTTTTATCATTTTTATTTAGTTACTTTGATCTAAGTTTTTTAAATGTACCATAATTTTTATTTTACTTTCTAATAACTAACTTCTAATTTTTTTTAATACTGATGAATTTAGTTCTATAACATTTGTTATCATCTTTCAATTTATGCAAAGGTTAAATATGGTGTGGAGAGAGATTTTTGTAAAACATTTTGTTAATTAGATGTGTCACAGCCGCGTGTCCACTAAAGGAATTGAAGAGACCAACTCTATTCATCATGGAGTAAACTTTAAGAAAAAGGTTGCACGCCTTGAGGCTTTATTTCTTTTACTTTTGTTACTAATTTATCTTCCTTTTCCTTTTATTATTAATTTCTTTTCCTTTTTCCTATTTTGGCTGCTAAAGTTCATTTGGAATTGAATCTCGCCAGCTTTGTCTATCTAATTGGTTTTATTATTATTACCATTTTGCTATTGCTTATGTAGTTGAACATAATATTTTTTATTTTTTATTTTTTTCAGTGTGCACCAGCGGACCAATGTCCTAAGCATACTGAAGATATAGAGCTTCAGTAATGCAGTTTAGTATCAAAGGCACCATGGCATGGAGTTGGAGAGGCCTTCTCAAACTAAGGCCTACACTTACTCAGGTTATTTATACGTCTACCTATTGATGTAAACAAATTTATCAAGCCTTCAACCAGTCATTGAAAAAGTAGATTGGTATGATTTAATTTGGACAGGGGGCATTTACAAACATAATTTTATTGGATGGCTAGTTTGTCAAGATCGACTCTCTACAACAGAAAGAATGGTACAATGACTTCCTTTAGTTAACTTATACTGTGACTTTTGTCAGTCTCATGTTGAAAATAGGAGTCATCTCTTTTTTGAATGTCCATGAACAATGATGGTTTGGAAGACTATCCTTGCTCAGAATGGAATTCGACGTCATATTGGAGGATAGAATGAAGAACTGCAATGGATGATTAGAGCAACTAAAGGAAAGGATTTGGCTGCAAAGCTTCTTAAAATATCCTTTTTAGCTTGTATTTATTGCATATGGACAGAACGAAATAGAAGACGATTTCAACATAGAATAGTCGACATTCCTATCCTCTTGGCTAAAGTAAGGAAAACTATACGAGGGAGAGCTTCTTTGTTTCAAAATATAAAATCCTCACAGGGAAATGTCATTTTGAGTGAGATTTGGAGGCTTCCAACCTCCATCTTTTCATAGTTGTTGAAAATTATAATGCTGGGGTATGCCCCTCTGCTTTTGTACATTACTTTTATTAATGCAAACTTACATTTTAACCAAAAAAAAAAAAAGATATGGCAGCTCGATCCTATTGCAGTAAGTTTCATTACAGTCGCCTTTTGTTTTAAGATAATCTCGTTCTATTTGTTGGTGTTTTATGGTTGCTAAAATTTGACAAAGTTGAATTTGTGCTTGGTCAAGATTTTTTTAAATTCTGTATCTACACATACTTTTAATTGTAAACTTGGTTGTTTAAAGTTCTTACTTTTTCCAGAATTTATCATTAAGTTGAATCCATATCTTATTTTTTTCAGTTATTTTGCTTTAAGTCTTTAATTTTAGCAAAAACTTTACTTTACACTTTAATGATTACATGCAAAAATTTGTTTCAAATTACAAGTCATATTATGAAAAAAAAAAAAAAAACTTGTAAGTTGATGTTCACAAATTGAAATGGCTTTTGTGATCATTTTTTAGTCTTTGCAAAGACCAAATGTAATGTTGAGGTAAAGGTTTCTATAGAACATTTGATTAATTAGATGTGTCTCTAAGCACCATGCAACAAAAATGTTAATATTTATTGCATATGATTTAACCTCTCTATCTATCTATTGATGTTAATAATTGAAACAAATAATCCTTGAGAAATTGAATCAATTTCTCAAGAACATGAAGAACACGAAGAACCCTAATAATATCTGAAAATGAAATACTTCAATTCGATGATAGGTTTGTACAAAACGATGTCTAATTTATAGACATATCACAAACGTATACAAAAGGAAATAAGAAACCCTATATCAATCTAATCTTAATTACATAATTTCAAATCTAGGTTTTGGAAACCCAATATCAATCTATATCAATCTATTTTGAATTTGAGGTTGGTGAATGATGAACCTGGACATGATTCGATAGCTTGGAGGAGGCGCTCGATCTTGGATGAGAAAGGAAACTTTTCCGGTGAGATTTGCCTATCCAGCGGTGCGCAGATCTGGTTGGAGATTGCGGATAGGAAGGCTGCGCGTCGGGGAAGATAGGTGCAGGGCTGACGTGGACTTGAGGTGCCATGTGGACGGCTGACTGTTTGATGAAGGTTGACATGGCAAGATGGGGTGCTGACGTGGCAATGTTGACGTGGACTGCTGATTTGTCTCTTAACACCCCCCCGCAAGCTGAAGGATCGCAACGAACTGTAAGCTTGTGTTGAAGAGTGGCGAAGCGAGAGGATGATAGTCCTTTGGTAAAAATGTCAGCAAGTTGATCCACGGATGAGATGAAGTAGATATGAAGTTTGCGGTTTTTAACTCGTTCACGAACGAAGTGGAAGTCAATTTCCACATGTTTGGTACGAGCATGAAACACAGGATTTGTGGAAAGATAGAGGGCAGAAAGGTTATCGCACCATAGAGTAGGAGGAGCAGAGAGAGGATACTTCAAATCTTTGAGAAGAGCTTCAATCTAAATAAGTTCAGCAACAGTATCAGCCAAGGATTTGAATTCAGCTTCGGTACTGGATCGAGCGACAGTTTTCTGTTTGCGGGAGCTCCATGAGATTAGATTGGATCCAAGGAAGATACAAAATCCGCCAGTGGAGCGGCGGTCATCACAGTCTCCTGCCCATCCAGCATCAGAGTATGCATGAAGTTGAGGAGAGGAGGATTTGCTGAGGAGGATCCCATAGCGAGGTGTATCTACAAGGAATCTTAAAATATGTTTAACAAAAATCCAATGGGTGCTTGTCGGGGCATGCATATATTGACAAGCAGTATTAACCGCAAAGGCAATGTCGGGACGGGTAAGAGTTAGATATTGAAAGGCACCGATAATACTCCGATATTGAGTGGGTTCGGGTACCGGCTCACCATCATGAAGAGATGGTGGGGTACTTGTGGTGCATGGAGTTGACACTCCACGAGCATCACTCATGTTGGCACGATGAAGAATCTTGTGAACAAATTTGGCTTGGTGGAGTAAAAGGCCAGTAGAAATGGGGAGAGCTTCGATGCCAAGAAAATAATGAAGATTACCGAGATCTTTAATATCAAATTCGGTTTGTAATTGTTTAAGAATATTTGAAAGAGGGGCATTAGGGCTTCCCGTAAAAATAATATCATCCACATATACAAGAAGGAAGACACTATATGTGGGTGTATGTTTAAAAAATAAGGAGGAGTCAGCGGTGGAGATGGAAAAACCAATGTGTTATAAAAATTGCGATAGTCGCTGATTCCAAGCACGAGGGGCTTGTTTAAGTCCATAGAGGGAGCGACGAAGGTGACATATGTGATTAGGGTTTTGAGAATCAGTGAAACCCTGGGGTTGTTGCATGAAAACTTCCTCATTAAGGTGTCCATGGAGGAAGGCATTTTTAACGTCTAATTGACGAATAGTCCAACCGTTACTAAAAGCAAGGGATAAAAGAGTTCGTATTGTCACAGGTTTCGCTACCGGACCAAACGTTTCAGTATAATCAATACCAGGACGTTGGTGAAATCCTTTGGCAACTAATCGTGCCTTGTAGCGTTCAAGGGTCCCATCAGAGCGGCGTTTAATTTTATAGACCCATTTGCAACCGATGGGTTTTATGTTGGGAGAGGAAGGGACGAGTTCCCAAGTTTGATTTTTAAGTAAGGCTGTATATTCTTCAGCCATGGCTTGGCGCCATTCAGAATGTTTGTTGGCTTCAGTGAAGCAAGTGGGTTCCTTAAGAGGATGAGACGCAACAGTCAAAGCATATGTTTGTTGACGTGTTAATGTACGTCGAGGTATGGTACCACCTTTGAGACGTGTAGTCATGGGATGAGTAGAGGAAGTAGAAGAGGGAAGTGGTGCCCTGGGTTGGGTAGGTGGTGGAGATATATATAAGGCCGAAGTAGTTGATGGTTCTGAGGGAACCAAGGGCCTGGATGAAATGGGAATAGAGATTTGAAGAGGAATCGTGGGTGTCTCATGATTAGTGAGAGACATGGATGCCTTGTGAAATGGAAAATTATTTTCATCAAAGGAGGCATCTGCTACTATGTAGAAGCGTTTGGAGGTAAGACAGAGGCATCGGTAGCCTTTATATCCTGTTGGGTAGCCTAAGAAAACACATGGACGTGAACGAGGCTCTAATTTATGTTGAGCATATGGACGTAAATTAGGGTATACAAGACACCCAAAAACCCTAAGATGAGATATGGAGGGTTGTTGTCCAAATAATAAGTCCCAAGGTGTTTGATTATTAATGACGGGACTTGGGAGGCGATTAATGATGTGAACCGCTATTTCAAATGCAAAGTCCCAATATGGGAGTGGAACTTGGGCGTGATTAATCATAGAGAGCCCGGTTTCGACAATATGTCGGTGTTTTCTTTCGGCGGATCCATTTTGAAAATGTGCATAAGGACTAAAGATCCGTTGATGAATGCCTAATTTAGAAAGCATGGAAGTGAAGGCAGCGGATGTAAATTCAGAGGCCCCATCACATTGTATTGTTTTAATATGGGTTTGACATTGACATTCCACAAATATTCGAAATTTATTGAAAATAGAAATAAATTGAGTTCGAGATTGGAATGCATAGATCCAGGTAAATTTAGAATAATCATCAATAAATGCAATATAATATTTATTTCCTGAATGAGAAATAATTGGGGCAGGTCCCCAGGTGTCAAAATGAATAAGATCGAGTGGAGCTTTTGACGTATTGTGAGTAATTGGATGAGCGTGTTTCGCACTCTTACTTAGGCGGCAAGCATGACAAATGGAATTAAGATTGCCTTCAAAATTTATTTTATTTTGTTGAAGCACTTTGAGTACAATAGGGTAATGGGCATGCCCTAGTCGAAGGTGCCATTTTTCAGGTATATTTTTGGATACATGAAGGAGAATGGGCTTGTGCTTCAATTTATTCGTTTGAAGGCGATAGAGCCCGCGATCGAGTGGTCCCTTAAGCAAAGTCTGGCCCGAAGGCAGATGCTGAACAACACAAAAATTAGGGTAAAAAATAAATGCACAGTTATTATCCCTTGTAAATTGTGACACAGATAATAATTTTTTTGAAATATTAGGGACCACTAAAACATTATTAATATTAAAATTAAAGGGGTTGGATAAGTTACCAGTATGGGTGATGGGGAGGCCCACCCCATCACCAACCGTTACTTGGTCTGCCCCTGGATAGGGTTGCAGAGAGTCCAGGCCCATTGGGTCGGGCGAGACATGGTTCGTGGCCTCGGAGTCAGGGAACCAGTTTGATAAGGTTTGGGCCGATGTTGAATCTGGGTAGGAGCCCATGGAGTCTGAACGGGCCAACTGATTGGCCTGAGGGGTGCGGGCCTGATGTGAGTTGGACTGGGTGTATCGAGCCCGGCAAGTGGTGGCCAGTGGCCAGATCTGCGACAGATCTGGCAGCGGGGAGCGTGGCGGCGATCGGCGGGTGGAAGAAACCTACCACCGGCCGGAGGCAGAAATGATTAGGCGTTGACCGCCGTGCTCCGCCGTGGTGGTGGAGAACGAATAGAGTTCCCGAGACGACCGCGAGACGGTGGATCGCGGTTGCTGGAGAAAGCCACTGTCGACGGCCGTTCTTGCTCCGCCAGATCGAGTTGCGCTTCCTGGGTGAGGAGGAGGCCGCGAAGATCTTCACGGGTGAGGCCTTGAGTGCGGGTGTAGACGGAGATCGCCGTCGCCAGAGGTGCAAACGGCGTTCCGAGGCCCCGAAAGAGGTGGGTGAGGTACTCGTTGTCGGAGATTACCTCACCCACTCTGTTGAGCTCTTCAACGAGAGCGTTGATCTCGTGCAGGAACTCGAATACGGTGCGGTGGCCTTTGGATGCGGCCTGGAGACGAAGCTGGAGGCTAGAGGCTCGAGCAAAACTCTGGGCAGCGAATTCGGCCGCTAGAGCACGCCAAACTTCGGCGGCGATGGACTGTTTTGTCAGTTGGCTGACAATTTCGTCCGAGCAGGTGTTGATGAGAAGGCCCAGGGCGGTCTGATCGCGTTTTTGCCATTCGAGGAGTTCCGGATTAGGAACTTGGGTAGCGGTGCCGTTGGAGTCGGTGACCGTGACATGGGTCGGCAGAGAGGGTACTGATCCGTCGATTATTGGCAGCAGTTCCGTCGCACGGAGATATGGAAGAATCCAAGCCTTCCAAACAAGGTAGTTGGGACCTTGTAGCCTCACAGAAGCAGCCGGAATGGAGATTTGGCCGGAATTCCCAGCAGCGGGCATGGGGGATGCAGCAAAATCGGGTTGTGATTGCGCCATTGGAGTTGAGGATGAAGAGGATCGAATTGGGCGTTAACCTGTGGCGATTGATACCAAATTGAAACAAATAATCCTTGAGAAATTGAATCAATTTCTCAAGAACACAAAGAACCCTAATAATATCTGAAAATGAAATACTTCAATTCGATGATAGGTTTGTACAAAACGATGTCTAATTTATAGACATATCACAAACGTATACAAAAGGAAATAAGAAACCCTATATCAATCTAATCTTAATTACATAATTTCAAATCTAGGTTTTGGAAACCCAATATCAATCTATATCAATCTATTTTGAATTTGAGGTTGGTGAATGATGAACCTGGACATGATTCGATAGCTTGGAGGAGGCGCTTGATCTTGGATGAGAAAGGAAACTTTTCCGGTGAGATTTGCCTATCCAGCGGTGCGCAGATCTGGTTGGAGATTGCGGATAGGAAGGCTGCGCGTCGGGGAAGATAGGTGCAGGGTTGACGTGGACTTGAGGTGCCACGTGGACGGCTGACTGTTTGATGAAGGTTGACATGGCAAGATGGGGTGCTGACGTGGCAATGTTGACGTGGACTGCTGATTTGTCTCTTAACATTAATCTTTGAACATCTTTTCATTTGTTTATTATTTCTGATTATTCCACCTTTACCTTAAGTTAACAAGACTTTTTCAAAGGAAATTTAAATTCTTCAAAACTGGAGATAAATGATGTATTTTAAATGTAAATTTGTTGTAGGTTAAGTTCATAACAAAATTTTACTCCCTTCTACACATATTTTTGACGTGAACGATTTTTTTTTTTTTTATGAAATAAATAATGATTGTTTCGTGATAGCGTGAAGGTGATATAATTAACGTTTTGACCTTCTTTTTTTTCTCAATGTTTTTGTTTACAGCCTTACTGTATTATTCTTGTGATGGCATGCTGCCCTATGCGAGAATCCTACATCCCAAAGTTGGTTAAAGAGAGATGCTCTTTCACTGGAGGGATTAAAATTTGTATTCATTGGAACTAGAATTCAGTCAATTTGAAAGTATGTGCTTTGACAATTGTTGCTGGAGCTAGTGAAGGCAGTAATCGTATTCTTCCTGAATTTGTTCGTCAACAAAGCTAGCCTAAATGATACCACTCTTTTGTTTACCCAAGATATCTTCCGTTGGCTTAATTGGAATAGGGGTGCTTTTGAGTCTTCCATATACCTCGTGAAGATTGGAATCTTCTAATAGATGGAGCTACTGAGCTTCAATTGCAACAAGTAGCATGAATCTGGAATTCAACTGCGGGGCTCGTCTGTTAGATTTTTCTGATGATTTAGCATTCCTTGATTATCTAGAGTTCAATGATAATTCAAAGTTCAACAATGATGTTGAGGTCATTGATGATGCGGTGTTCCTTAATGATTAAGTGTTTTGTGGAGTAATTAGAAGGAGTTCTGACGCACTTTCAGCCCACGAATTCCTCATCTATGGTTTTGACACAGTCCGGGGTTGCATCAAACATGAATAATTTGATTGGTTGAATTAATGTACAGATATAGATGGTCACCATGTTCGGGCTGCCACTCCGACTTATTTATCCGTTAGAAGAGGTAAAAACCCATTCAATCTGCTTCTTATTTGTTGTCATTATTAGTTTTCTGTTCGTTCCTCTGAGGAGTAAAATTTTTTATTGTTAGTTCTCTGTCCTCGTGACCTTTGGAGTCTTCATCCGTACGGTATCCTGTGTATATCACAGGTTTGCGAGCCTTAGTTCATCACATGTTGTAACATGCTTCATTTAATTTTGTTCTTTGTTCTTACTTAGTTGTCTTTTGTTTTAATTGACTCTTGTTTCTGTTTGCTATTATTTACTTTATTTGTCGTCACTATTTGACCAAGTTGAATTTGTAGGATGAGGTTTTACTTAATCCTCTACTTTTAATTGTAAATTCAATTATTTTGAGTTTTGTTTTTCAATCTTTCTGAAAAGTTAATGATATAGCATAATTTTTTTATTTTTAATTATTTTTATTATAAATTTTGATTTTATTAAAATTTTGATTTTATACTTTAACAATTAACTAGTACTAAAACCTTATTTGACACTAGTTAGAAGCAAGAGAAGAACACAAGTTGATGCTCACATTTTGGAATCACTTTTTATTGCTAATAGACTTACTTTCCTAGTTTTGGTCATCATCTTTTAATTTCTCAAGTTTTTAAGTATGATGTTGAGGCATAAACTATTAGGAAATATTTTTATTGATTACTTTTTCTTTATAATTTCTTGTCAGTGATGAAACATTAGATCAATTGAATGTGACTAATAATTGTGTGGCTAAGATGCTCATTATTTTCAAGTTGATTTGTTTTTAACAAAAATTCATGTTATTCTCACCTATGAGAGTTTGATGTAGAATTCTTAAAAATTTATGATGCAATATTTATATAAAAATTTGTTATTCAGTGATAATATTTTTAGTAACTGTTTCTTTGTTGCATGTGATTTTATCTTTTTATTTTTGTATTAAATATGCATAAGAATGGTAGGAGGAACTTTTCTTCTTTTCATATTTATTTTAACTAGACAACATTTTTGAAAGAAAATCAAAGGACTTCTTAAATCTTGATGTAAACATTGTGTTGTCCTTTACATGGTGCACTTGATGCATCAATATTAGGTTGACAATAGCATGTCCATCAACATCCAATAGATAGAGGCCCACCTCTCCTTACAACATAACATTTGATTGAAGCATGACCCTCCAATCCTGTAGTGTTTCTCAAGAGGATTTCTATGGGTAAAAAAAATATTTTAATCTCAAGTCAATATTTATGTGGAGGTGAAGGGTTGTTGGACGTCCCGCGTCATATACTGAAAGCTATTTGGCATTGGCAGTGTACAAGTCGGGGTTGGTCTGAAGGTCTTACCATCACGATGATGCTGTGCGGAACTGCTTTCTTATCTGATTCGGTGTTTGGGGCAAATCTGGTTTTCCTCACTTCGACAAGAAGACTCTGCTTTTCACTCTACAACTACGACTTTGTTTTTCCCGACAGAAGCCCAGCCTCGCAAGCAAGACAATATAATGACTGAACCTGCTTTGAACGCAAACCACTCAAGAATTCAGCTCTTCACGCAGTACGCCGATTGAGCACAGAAAAGCAATTGCAATGTTGCTGAAAACTGTGTTGTGCTATTTCCGACATTGGAATTCGTTACAATTGCATCAAACAAATGCGTTTTTCTTCTTTCTTCCTTTCGAAGAAGTTCGTTACTTCTTTATATTATTCACCTATTTATTTTTGTTAAACTTTCGACAAATATTGACTTGGATTTTTCCACCTAACTCGACAAAGAAACTTGTCTCAATGGTGATTGGTTGGTTTTGGTCCAAAGTTTTTAGTAAGTCTTGTTCGTAACTTTTTTTTTAGAAAATATTGTATATACTAGAGATATTACATATCTAAAATAAATGTTTGAATGTTTTAAAGTAACGTCTACATTTTCTGGAAACTTTCGAGCACCACTTGCTGAACATGGAAGTTTTGGGAGATAAAAGGAACGAAAAGATAAGCAACCCTTGAACTTACAAAGGGGCGTCAATTTCAGTTCACTGTTGGTACAACACTGTTTCTTGACATGGCCTCAATCAACCCTCCAATTGAAGCAAATGAAGATCCCCCGTCCATTACAGCCTTCCTGCTCTTCCCACTCATGTCTTTCATCCTCCTTCTGATCTCACTGTCACAGTCCATCACAGATTTCACCGCTTTCTCAATCTCCTTAGCCTTCACAAGCTCACCACCCGGCCTGTAATCCGATTTCAACTCCACTGCCAATCCCAGATCCTGCACCATCTGAAAAGCATTTATTTGTTGTTCTGCATAAATCGGCCACGCTGCAATAGGTATGCCATGCCACAAGCTCTCCAAGATGGAGTTCCACCCACAATGGGATACAAACCCGCCGACAGCTTTGTGCTGCAGGACTTCCACCTGTGGGGCCCATCCACATAGCATTCCAATTCGTCTCGTCCTTTCTAAGAATCCCGGCGGCAAGACCTCCTCGAGATTCCGGGGATCAAGCGGCGAGGCATGCTTATCGGTGGATGCCAAACGCATGGACCAGAGGAATCGGTGTCCACTCCGTTCAAGGCCAATCGCAATCTCTTTCAACTGCGGTGGACTAAAGCTCCCCCAACTCCCAAAGCACAAGAACACCACGGATGATGGAGGCTGATCGTCGAGCCACTTGCAAATCTTATCACGTTCGGTATCATTTTCATCTGAAAATGTTTCCCTAGTTGGTCCAACTCCGTAGACAGGGGGTATTCCATCAGCCAAAAAGGAGTCGAACGCATGGGATTCCAGCTCATAGACCGTATTTACCACAATACCCTGGGCCTCTTTAAGCCTTCTTCCATGGTTTAGCATAGAGATGTAGCCACCCTCTTTGTTGAACGCAAATGAATGTAAAGCACTAGGGGGAACAGGGTTGACATAACTCGGTATGATTGACTCAGGATCCGATTGATTAAACTCGATACCAACCTGCGCATGCCGTGCTGGGAGGCAGAGCAAGAAACCAAGAAGGGCTGCGCTGGAAGTGAAGAAGACGTAAGATGGAACGCCCAGGTCATGTGCCACATCAATCATGGCGGTGCAAAACATATCCACCACCAAGCCAGCAAGTGGGATCGACTTGGATAACAACCTGTTGACAATAGCTTCTTTTATATGAGATATGTGCCTCTCAATATAATCGGTCAGATATTTTTTGGCAGACTGAAGGAAAAGCTCTTCTAAAGGAGGATCTGCTCGAGGAAGATAGATGAAATTTATATGGGGATGAGAGGCCGCAATTGATTGAATGTATGCATCCAAGATGTGTTCAAAAGCTGACTTTATTATGAGAACGGTGATTGAGAAACGGTCATCTTGATCAAGTAAACACCTTGCAAACTCCATTGTGGAACTAGGTGACCCACTGCCGGAGTAGGGACGAACACCAACTCCAATGTGGACATTTTGGATCAACTTCTGGGGACGACGTGATGCCCTTCAGACCACTTCCATATATGAATAATATATTCAGAACCAGAACAAGAACAATATTCAATAATAGTTTTGTTTTTATTCATATCGTGGTTGTCTTTTTTATTTTAAAGTAATTTTGTTCTATTTTTTGGTTCTTTTGTTTTTTTTTTTCCCACTATTTGACCAGTTTGAGTTTGTCTCAAATGAGATTTTACTGCATTCTCAATTTACATATACTTTTAATTATAAACTCATTTGTTAGATATTTTTAATTAGTTCTCTAGTGTTTCTAACCATCTTTTAACTTTTATAGTTGTTAAATGTTATGTCAAGCCAAAAAAGGGCATGAAACGTTTTGGCTGAATTATGTTTTGCTTCATAACTCAACGATGGTGGACTATAAGAAGTGCATGGCAAAGATGATAATTATATACAATGTGAATAGACTTTTAAGAAGAGTTTATATTGGTTTGACTTTTGAAAGATTGTCATAGAATTCTTGAAAAAGCATTCTATAATGTCTTTTATTAGAACCTTTTGGTTACTATTAGTATTTTTAGTAAATGTTTCTCTCTTACAAGTGACTTTACTTTATTATTACTTTTTAATAAGAGAACTATTATGAGTCAGCATAAAGTAAAACTTAAGACTACAAAAGTTTAAAATGCTTAGCACAAAACATGGAATCAAAACCAAAGGGGAATCAATGCAACGACCACACCCATGCATCCAAAACCATAATTTTTGTTTAATCTATTTGCTCCATACACATTGCATCATTAGTCAGAAGCACAAAATCGACCAAATGATTCCATTATCATTTGGAGTACATATTCTCACAATTACTTTATTCATAATTATTGCAATTATTACTCATTATATTACATAAATTTGTAACTTTTTCATCTTTGATATAAATTAAAGTTGTTTTTCTGAGAGACTGATAAAATCACAACATGATTGAAACAAAGACTGGATAAGGCACAGCTTTTGCTTATCATGTCAAGTTCTCCGGTCAGAGCCACCATGTCCTTAAGATGATAACCTGTGCATGAAACGTGTTTCAATATTTCGACACGGCTGCAGCCGTCGTGGGGTGGAGGTGTTGATCTGATAGTCATGTTTCTAAGACCGTAATGCATGATGGGCATGCGTGGTCGCATATGTTCTCTGTCTTGACGAGTTTCTTGAGGCCTTCACGGAATTTAGGCTATTTCACATGCCCATCACATATAAGGTAGTATCCACTTTGGAAGGGGGTGTCCGCAAGGGCACACATCCATTCAAGTCATTTCTCTCATCCTCTCTTTTAACGAACTCACATGAATACTGTTGGGCTTGGACTTGGACTTAAGCAACGTGGTACATAGCCGAATGGCCTGCTTCAGCCGTTTGGCCTTAAAGAGCATGTAGAAATGGATGGAATCATCGAGACACAGAAGGAATGTAAAAATGAGATGACTATTTGATTTATGAATCCGTGGAAACTTTGTCATTATTTGATGATGGGCTTCCGTTTTGTTCATATCAATTATCTGCAGGTAATGATTATACCATTAATGTTGATGAATCTAAACACTTATTCTAGTGAGTATCGTGAACTATCAAGATAATCATATATATGTTAAAGATTTATTACTATATATACATAGCTTCTTTTGAAGTCCAAAATCTTATTACTTAGACAAGTTTGAGCCTACTCTATAGAATGTAACTCATATATAGTGAAATTTGATAAGAAATTTTTCTTTAACAAATATGCTTGTAGCATCAAGTAGTTACGAAGATTGTTGTACAATAATAACTAAAAAATGAACTTGATTAAGAAAATGTTTCATCAAGCCGTGTCAAAAAGCCTACTTGCATCTTTTATAAGATTTATTGACAATTTTGATTTAATTTAACACAAGGAATATGAACATCTTTACTCTTGCTTTGAGTAAGTTGGAAACTTTTTGACCTTTTTATTTTATAAAATTGAAGACTTTTTAATGCCTTCAAGTGTAAAATGAAAGTTCATATCGAATATACAATTTTTTATGATAAAATTTAAATAAATAAAATATTTCTTCAACTCTTAAGTTAATTTTTAAACTTTAGGTAAATCCTCGACAAAGATAATGGAGACCTAAAGTATTCTAATATAATATTAAAATTCAGGTAAAATTTGGTTCACCTTATATAACCTTAAGCTTAATATTTCTCAAACATGCATGGGTGTATGTGTAAGAAAAAAATCTCATATTGAGTATATAATTTATTATGATAAAATTTAAGTAAATTAAATATCTCTTAAAATAACATTTGAGTTAAATTTTAGACTTTCCGACAATATTCTAACCGTTCCTACGATTAAGACACTTCCGAAAGGCACAGATCCTCCGAAATTCATGCCGAACAAGGAGTTCCACTTTTGACATGGTGGAAACATCTTTTCTTCACCCTCATATTATAGGTGGAAATATGTTTTTGAATTCTTCGCCTCACGTTAGTGGCACAATATCTCAATAAACAGAATGGAGACCGAAAGCTTCTACTTTCCCTGTCACCAATACGCGCGAACCTTTCGACCGCAGCCCACAAAGCAATATAAAGGGTCCTTGCATAACGAAAATGGCCAGCGAATCTATGCTTTCCACGCCTTAAAGACGACCCAGCGTACAGAAGCGACAAAAAAGACAACCTGCCAGTGGAGTAGATTTCTCTATTTTATTAAAATATTTTATTTCCACTTTTAGTGGCAAACTTTGTAACAAACGTCCATATTTGTTTATGGAACTTACGCTATCGTCATTATAAATAATTTGAAAAGTCTTAATATTATTCTCTGATCATTATAGTTAATACCATTTGAAAACTATCTAAACAAAGAAACATTTTTGATTTGTGTATTGAAGAGAAAAGATACACAAATACTTATATTTGCAGAATGGCACTAAAAAATAGTGCAAAAGGATTGTGGTGTTTTAAATTACTAAAAAGGAATCTTGTCAAGAAGTACTTGGTTCAATTAAAAGCAAGTATTTCATGGGACTAGAGATTCAACACTTAGGTATGTAAATTTGAGTACATGCATAAAAAAAATTAATAATTACCTAATAATTCAGCTAAGTGAATCCATTAGGATTGTAGTGATTGTAATTAGTAAAGTTTATTGGCTTTGATTATTTAAAATGATTTCTTAAGTAGGTGGATATTTTACAAAAATAAAATGTGTAATAATAGCTTGATTTATTAACTTGACATTTGGTGATTTAATTTAATGACAAAAAGATGAATTATAGATATTTCTGATCTTATCAAGCTTTGCAAGACTATTTGTTTGCATTTTTACAAGCATTATTGATAAATTTAGCTATACATTTTTATGTCATATTTGAGTAGTAGACCTAAAGTTGATTACTAGAATTTGCTAGCTAATTATGAAGGAATAAACTGGGCATGTGCAAGTAACTTGCAATTCTCTTTGTGCACATCAATATAAACATAACTTATTTTACTGCAAGCAACTTGGAAATTTCCTAATTACTTTCTCATAAAGTTGTTCATTTTAAAAAGTCTTCTGGAGAGTCATAGAACATCCTTCCAAATTTATGCCCAATATTGAGTTCTACTTCTTTTTTTTTCTTCTCTCTTCCTTTTATTTTTCTTCATTTTCTTCATATATTTGCTAGTCTACAACTAAATGCACTATTGCAAAACGACTCACAAAACTTGAATGAGAATCCAAATTTTAGCAAAGACCCAAACTTGGAGAGATTACAAGTCTTTGGATTGTCCAAGGGTGTATAAGGTCTCTCTTTTTATCAGATTTTTTAAATGATTAAGAAAGTTGTTGCAAAATTCTCAAGAGGCTTCCCAATAGTATAAGTTTAAGATTACCCCCAAGATATTAATATCATGATTGCAAGGTTTAATAAGCTTTCAAAAATTGTAAATTATATGACATCTCTGTAATGCATAATTTTGAATATAATTACCATAAAAAAGTTATCATTATCTTAAACAAATGAATTATTGGCATACCTTTCATAACAAAAGATAATTATCATTTACAATCATTTATTATAGTTTTTTTTCCTTATTAGATATATTGAAATATTCTTTATCACTTTTTGTTGCGGATCTGATTATAATTAATATTCTAAATACCCTCATTAGGACCTTATTTTCTTTGCAATTATTGTTATTTTTCTCTAAAATTAAATCATTGGTTTGCTCAAAAGAAATACTATTGAAAATTTTCTTCAGTAATTATGGTTATTGCCGTTGAATATATTGATCGGTGGAAGCATCGATCACAACCAAAGCAACAGACAAAGGCCGCTCGACTCTTTCATGGGTGACGTTTGATGTGTAATGCTTTATGGTTGGATGAGAACATTTTGTATAATTTTCTATGTTCTCGGTTTGTTCCCTAAGTGCTTTCTTTCGGTGCTTTTCCCAGTTACTTTGTTTTGAGGACTTACAATTGAAAGTTTAGAGATTTTCTGTAATTTTATTGTTCTTTCCATCTCCTACGTTTACTGGAGATGAAGTTTAAATATTAAACATGGAAAGAAAACCATTCGCAAAGTAGAATGACGACCTACCACTCATCGAGCTGGGCATGAAGCCAAGTTTATGGCCTCACTCAGGAACTTCCAGGAACCCATGAAGGTGCCAAAGGCTTGGTCCGCCCAGATGAGGAGGTCGCCATTGCCGGCGAAGGTAACGGCAACCTCCGCGGTGACGAGGGCCTTCGGAATGCTCCATATGAAGGGAAGAAAAGGAATCCAAGAACAGCAAAGAGCAGCCCGGCGGCCCCCCCCCCGCAGACTCCTCGCCAGAGGGGCCGCCCGCGACCTCAAAGTAGAAGGGGGACTGGAGCTAAGCTTTCTGGGCGTTTTGAACAAAGAAAACGTATCTTGAGGGCATATGTGTCAGCATCTTGACCAAAAAACAAATTTTTATTCTAAAACTGTCTTTGAAAGAGGGGAGAATATATTTGATTTAAAAAATTAAACAAAAATAAAATAGTATAAGACAATTTATATTATTTTTAATATATTTTCTAAAACATTAACATGAACTATAAATTTGATAATAAAAGTAAAACACTTCCTTGTAAAATTATTTGGCACAAATTTCTTAGATGACATAATGTTTTTTCAACTTGTGTTTTAATATTATATTAAAGATATATCTTTTTGTTCTTAATTGGATTGAAAAAAAAATATGTATTTTAAATAAAATTAGAAGTAGAATTTAAGTAATATAACATATCTAACACTATTCTTAACAATCAAAATAAAAAATGAAATCCAAGTCCAAATAGATGAAATTAATAAGATGAAATAGCTATACTTCAAGATTTTGTGTCCCATGAAAAGGAATGGTTTCTTAACCAAGTAGTCTAACCCCCTTTTTAAGTAGATTTTGTTAGATTTCACTTGCTACAATTTTTTAATGATGTGCTAAGTAATATTCCACTACTATAGGTTAAATAATGTATTATATTAGAATACACAATTTATTTATTTTCTCTTTTTTGAGATATAAGCAATTAGACTTGACTAATTGGCAGTTGGTACGCCCATAAAAGTAAAAGACGTTTGTTTGTGGATTACGATGACAATTTAGTGAGATTTTGAAAATTAGCAATTAAATATTAGTTAGTAATTCAAATGATCTAATATGCTAGCTTTGATTAATTTAAACCTTGAAGCAAAAGGTCTCAATAATTTGTTAAATTCCATTATTTAATCTTTGATCAAACTTTATTTAGAACATCTTAATTTTTTTTATAGGACAAGAATATAATATTAAAAAACAAAACTTTTGTTTTGAAGTTTAATTAAATAAAATATTTTAAAATCTTTAAATTAATTTTCAAGTTGGATTTATGAATCTTTTGACAAAATTTTAACACTCAAGTTCAATTTGTTGCCAACTTATAACTTTAAGTTTGATAATACTTTGTATGAAAAAGTACATAAGATAAAAAATGTTAAATTAAAAAAATAAGATTCTTTTATAAAGTTTAACTTAAAGTAAGCCTTGGGCTTTAGAAATGTCCGACCGAATTATTAACTTCAATGCATTAATGTACAGTTAAATTAAAAGAAAGAAGCGGGATCTGGTGTTTTGGGATTGGAAGTGTTCTTATTCGAAAAGTGTGTCACACGATAACAGCAGGAGCCTCTGCGAAGCCTGGTCTCTGCGTTCGAAGCTTGCAGAAACGATGAAGAAACGAAGACTGCTCCACCACTCTAGAGTTAAGCTCTGATCATTCCTCTGCTCCTCCATTCTCGAGTTAAGTTGCTTTTTCATGTGGGTTTAAGAGTATTCTTGTATCTCCGTTGGTGAAAGAACTCTGTAATTTATCCTTGACCCATGTCGTTCTGTATTATCTTTACTGTGAATTAGTGTGCCTTCTATGGAAATTGCTTGATCTAGTGTTTGCCCAATTTAGGAAGAAGTTGAGTTCTTCGAATTGAGGCTATAATCTGTTAGATTAAGGCTCCGTACATTGACTATCAAGACGAAGCTTCTGTCCCCAATGGCGTGACACACCCCACCGACGATAATTAGATGTGTCACGGCCGCGTGTCCACTAAAGGAATTGAAGAGACTAACTCTATTCATCATGGAGTAAACTTTGAGAAAAAGTTTGCACGCCTTGAGGCTTTATTTCTTTTACTTTTATTACTAATTTATCTTCCTTTTCCTTTTATTATTAATTTCTTTTCCTTTTTTCTATTTTGGCTGGTAAAGTTCATTTGGGTGGCATACTATGCAAGGCTACAATGAGATGGTATCGCTTTCTTGTGACGGTTTTCTTGTGGGCAACGGCTGATGTGAATGGAAAATGCACAATTGCTATGTCGATATATTTTGAAGTCCATGGATATTAGACAAGAAAAAAAAATTTAGATAAGCTTGAGAACTTGAATATTGGTGCAGGTGAGGACAACTACCGCTTTCTTCCTGCTAATCTTAAACTGAGTAGGTCTATTAGATGAAAATGATGGTTCAGAGTTATCCCAAGATGTTAATCACATTTCTCAACCTTATTTGGACTCAAAGAGTATTGTTTATTCTTTAAACTGTTTTTTGGAAGTCGAAAGCCCAAACAAGGTAGAAGACCTACCGTCTGTGTCTGATTGGTCGAATTAATGCAATGGAAACGGTGTGGGGCTCGCTCTCTTATCTCATGTATTCTAAGATGAGATAGAATCTCGCCAGCTTTGTCTCTCTAATTGGTTTTATTATTATTACCATTTTGCTATTGCTTCCGTAGTGGAACATAATATTTTTTTAATTTTTTCAGTGTGCACCAGCGGACCAATGGTGTAATTTTCATAGAGGTTTGTTTCTATTCATATTGCAGTCGCCCTTTGTTTTAAGATAATCTCGTTCTATTTGTTGGTGTTTTATGGTTGCTAAAATTTGACAAAGTTGAATTTGTGTTTGGTCAAGATTTTTTTAAATTCTGTATCTACACATACTTTTAATTCTAAACTTAGTTGTTTAAAGTTCTTACTTTTTCCAATTTATCATTAAGTTGAATCCACATCTTTTTTTTTTTCAATTATTTTGCTTTAAGTCTTTAATTTTAGCAAAAACTTTACTTTACTCTTTAATGACTACGTGCAAAAATTTGTTTGAAATTACAAGTCATATTATGAAAAAAAAAAATTGTTATCGTTTTTTAGTCTTTGCAATGGCTAAATGTAATGTTGAGGCAAAGGTTTTTATAGAACATTTGATTAATTAGATGTGTCTCTAAGCACCATCAACAACAATGCTAATATTTATTGCATATGATTTAACCTCTCTATCTCTCTATTGACGTTAATCTTTGAACATATTTTCATTTGTTTAATATTTCTGATTATTCCTCCTTTACCTTAAGTTAACAAGACTTTTTCAAAGGAAACTTAAATTCTTCAATACTGGATAGAGTGAAGGTGATATAATTAACGTTTTCACCTTCCTTTTTTTTTTTCTCAATTTTTTTGTTTACAGCCTTACTGTATTATTCTTGTGGTGGCATGCGGCCCTATGTGAGAATCCTACATTCCAAAGTTGGTTAAAGAGAGATGCTCTTTCACTGGAGGAATTAAAATTTTTATTGATTGGAACTAGAATTCGGTCAATTTGAAGGCATGTGGTTTGACGATTGTTGCTGGAGCTAGTGAAGGCATAATCCTATTCTTCCTGAATTTGTTCGTCAACAAAGCTAGCCTAAATGATACCACTCTTTTGTTTACCCAAGATATCTTCCGTTGGCTCAGTTGGAATGGGGGTGCTTCTGAGTCTTCCATATACCTTGTGAAGATTGGAATCTTCGAATAGATGGAGCTACTGGGCTTCAATTGCAACAAGTAGCATGAATCTGGAATTCAACTGCGGGGCTCGTCTGTTAGATTTTTCTGATGATTTAGCATTCCTTGATTATCTAGAGTTCAATGATAATTCAAAGTTCAACAATGATGTTGAGGTCATTGATGATGCGGTGTTCCTTAATGATTAAGTGTCTTGTGGAGTAATTAGAAGGATTTCTGACGCACTTTCAGCCCACGAATTCCTCGTCCATGGTTTTGTCACAGTCCGGGGTCGCATCAAAGATGAATAATTTGATTGGTTGAATTAATGTAGAGATATAGATGGTCAACAAGTTTGGGCTGCCACTCCGACTTATGCATCCGCTGGAAGAGGTAAAATCTATTCAATCTTGTTTGTTGTCATTATTTTAGTTTTTCAGTCCTCATGACCTTTGGAGTCTTTATCCGCACGGTGTCCTATGTATATCACAGCTTTGCGAGCCTTAGTTCATCACATGTCGTGGCATGCTTCATTTAATTTTGTTCTTTGTTTTTATTTAGTTGTCTTTTGTTTTAATTGACTCTTGTTTTTGTTTGCTATTTTTTATTTTATTTGTTTTCACTATTTGACCAAGTTGAATTTGTAGGAGGATGTTTTATTGAATCCTCTACTTTTAATTGTAAACCCAATTGTTGTGAGTTTTTTCATTCTTTCTAACAAAAATATAATATAGACAAATTTTGTCATATTTTTTAATTATTTTGGTTATAAATTCTTGATTTTAGTAAAATTTTTATTTTATACTTTAATAATTAACTAGTGCTCAAACTGTATTTGACACAAGTCTAGAGCAAAAGAAGAGCACAAGTTAATGCTCACATTTTGGAATCACTTCTTTTATTGCTAATGGACTTAGTTTCTTGGTGTTGGTTATCTTTTTTCCATTTCTTAAGTTTTTAAATGTGATGTTGAGGCATAAATCAATAGGAAACATTTTTATTAATTACTTTGGCTTGATTGTTTTTTTATCAATGATGAAACATTGCATAAATTGAATGTGACTATAAGAATTGTGTGGCTAAAATGCTCACTATTTTGAAGTTGATCTACTTTTGACAAAATTTCATGTTATTCTCACCTATAAGAGGTTAATGTAGAATTCTTGAAAATGTATGATGCAATGTTAACATTAAATCTTTTATTTATTGATAATATTTTTAGAAATTGTTTCTTTGTTGCATGTGATTTTATCTTTTTTATTTTTTTATTAAATATGCCTAAGAATGGCTATGAGGAATTTTTTTTCTTTTCTTATTATTTTAAATAGATAACAATTATGAAACAAAATCAAAGGACTTTCCAAAAACTTGATATAAACATTGTGTTTTTTTTTTAAATCTCTTTTTTTTTTTTTATACTCACGTACCCGGGAAGGGAGAACGGGGGATTCAAATCCGTGATCGGTGGGATTGTCAGTCAAGATTTGGCTCAGAGAACACCATTGTATTGTGCTTTACATGGTGCACTTGACACATCAATAATAGTTTGCCAACAACATGTCCATTAGCACCCAATAGATAAAGGCCCACCTCTTCTTGCAGCATAACATTTAATTGAAGCATGGCCTTCCAATCTTCTAGTGTTTATCAAGAGGATTTCTATAGGTAAAAAAGTGTTTTTTACCTCAAGTCAATATTTTTATTGATCTCTAGTGAATTTACCTTTATTAGGCTATGTAATAGTTCAAATCATTGAATATGACTTTTTAACCAATTATCATTTTATTAAACTCATATAATCTTTGGAAGGTTTAGATTAAATGTTTGGTAGGTTATGGCTAAAATTTAAGAATCACCTTTTTATTTCCTTTTTTGCTTCACTAGAAATTTTGACCTCCATATTAATATGCCATCAAAAGGGCACCTATATTATATTCATAAGAGTGCATGTCACCTTTAGCAAATATCATAATAATTGGATTATCTTTGAATAAGGATATTTTCAGGTTCAATTTAGAAGGTCACTATCCACTCCAAGTTATTGTATGTTGATTATCTTGGTTTTTTGTCAATCTATGTCGGTATTTCTATTGCAACAATTTTGAGAAGTAAACAAGCCAATCTTATTATGTTCTATTTCTTAGTTATTGACTAGAGTTTTTGGGTGACTTGAATAAGGAAAGCATCATAGATTAACAGATAAATGCACAAGAATGATTTAAAAATCAAATTGATTCCAAGAACACCTTAGTGATTATCTAAAAAAAAAAATTAACAAAATTACCAAAAAGCCTATCTACACTTTCCATCTTCAAAACACTTTTTATGGAAGATTGTATTATTTCAAATTAAGAACTTGTCCAATGTTGATGCTATTTGATGAGGAAGTAGATAGGAGATTCTAAATGAAACGTTAAGACAATATATTCCCTCTTCTACAACTGATTATCTTGGTTTTGATGACAAGCTTTAGAGACCTCATATCTGAATTCACAAAATCCTCCATGGAAGAATAATCAAGTGGGTTTCTTACTCTCCTTTGTAACATACATGTCTCACAGTAATGAAAGAAACAAAAAGTAACATACTTGGTTGTCCAATCCTTATCGCTCGGGGATTCTTTATCTGTATATCGTAAAAATGTAAGCCTCAGTCCATCACAGATGTTATAACAAGCTTTGTATTCATTTTATTTCTTGTTCTTATTTTACTAGTTTATCGTTTTATTTGATTCTTGTTTCTGTTTGATGTGTTTTTTTTTTCTTTTCTTCCTTACCAATATTTGACCAAATTGAATTCTCTAACTGTTAATTATAAATCAACTATTTGGAATTCTTTTCCTTTCTGAAGTATAGACCAATTCTTGCCGTTGTTTTACCCTTCTTTTTTCTTTTTCTTTTTTCCTCTAAGTTACTGACTTCAGTTGGAATGTGGCGTCCTGTTTTGGTTATGATGGCAAACCTTACCTTAACCTGCATCTGGATCGACCAAGTATGGACTCAAACCGGGGTAAGCCTCTTGCTCCCTTTTCTCTCCTTTTAAACTTACGTGTATTATGTTATTAAAATAATAAGAGGTTGCTGTCGTATAATAGCTTGTAATTTACAGCATTTGACGGAGCTATCTTTTTTGGTTGATAGGATCAGTGGGCACCTCCGGCGGCGTGGGCTTCTACACTAAGACCTGAAATCCCAGTATGGCTCAATAGTTTGTTCTAAGTCGTCTACGTGTTGATGCTAGTTTTTCCTACAGGTGGGGATTGGCGTTGTTTGTTGCTTATAAAGTCCATCCGGATTACATTTTTCTCGTCTTCGATTCTCGATTGCCATGAGAAAGTGGTTTAGAAATTCCCTTAAAAATAGGGGCCGTGAAAATTCATTCTTTGGCCCAAATGAGTTTGGATATGTATTCCATCTTTGCTGTTTTGGGTGTTCGGAGTTCTTAGGGTTTTTGCAAGGTGCAACTCTTGTTCGATCTCAGTTGCAGTAAGCAGCAAGAATTTGGAGGTGAAGGGGAGGGGTTACTGGGGACGTCTAAAAAATGATGGTGCTCTTCCAAATTTCTCAGTTGCAATAACTTGCATTTCTCCACATAATTTTTACGATTTGGGTCTCGGAATTATTGTTGGTCATTTTTTTCATTGTCTTAATCATATAAGTATCGTTTATGTCCTTTTAGATGGCTAAGGTCGATAATCTGTCATCCAATTAGATGTTTCTTAACATACTTTAAATGATAAGAATAGGTTGAGATTTTACAAAAGTGAAATATGCGTAATCATCTTTGATTTGTTAACTTAACTTATTCTGATTATGTTGAATAATAAAGAGGAACTTTGAATTAAAAATTAATTTAATTTATATCATTTAACCATTTGGATTTATATAAACAATAATGTGTCATCCAATTTAAAATGGTTGAATTTTTTTTTTATATTTTAAGATAGTAGGTGAAGCATTTTTTAGGAAATAATGTACAATATAACTTTAGATGATAAATTGACTTGACTTGTAGTGATCCAATTTAGTGAAAACAAAAGAATTCTAAATTAGAAATATTATAATCTATATTACATAATAATTTTATTTTTTATATAGATAAGATGCATCGTACAATTAAAAAAAAAAGATTCTAATAGATATTTTATTTTTGATGAAGTAGGTAGATATGTGTCATTCAATTAATCAAAAGAAAGGTTCTAATGCTTTAGGGGGAATAGGTAAAGTTTTTTTGCTTAGGTTTCTGTCAATAGTATCACTCCTTAAATCGACAAATATGGGGGTTTTTGTATAGAACTAAAATTTGCAGAAGAAGTGCGTTAATTTGGAAATATGTGCGAACCTTCTAAAATGCATGACGTAATGACCATATATACTTCGTGAACAAAACAATTTGATGTATTCACAAACTAGAGGGAGAAATTTACTTCATAAATCAAGGTTTTTGCTGTTGAAAATTTGAATAAGCAGAAGCATTGAATAGAACCAAAGCAATGCGCGGAAAGTCGTCCCAGGTGCTTTGGAAGAAGCAACTTGGAAACTGCCAATGACACTTCCTTGCATTTCGAAATTTCCTTGCATTGTTTATCTTTCCGGAAGCCGGAAAGTCGGTGGTCAATTGTGGTTGCAAATTGTACTTAATGCTTGCGTTTATTTACATTATTTGGGGCTCTCATACATATGTTTATATGTGTGTATGTTAGTCCTGCCTTACGTTTTATTAAACAAAATTGTGAGTCTCGATACGTTGGTTAAACAGATCTGCGTGTTTGTAATGGCGCTCATAGGAACTCAGCTTGTGCCCTTCTTTAGTTCAACTCAACATATTATATGGTCATTGTTACTTGATAAATGTATGTATGTGAAGTAGGTGATGCGTGTTGTCTAAATTAGAATTTAAGGGAGGGCTTAGAAGTAATAATTATTATATCGCTTGTTCTTTTTCAATTTAAGGGAGGGATAAGGTCAATGATGTATAATTCAATTAGAAGCTTTTTCTAACATATTTTAGCATAGTGGGAGTTCGTTGAGATTTAATGGAAATAAAATAATATAATGATTATTGATTCGTTGACTTTAACACGTTCTGATTTTGTTTAACCATAAAGAAGACTTACAAATTATATTATTTTAATCCATTTAAATCATTTCACATAGATGATAATGTGTCATCCAACTAAGAAAGCTATGAATTTTGGTATAGGACAATGGGTGAACAATTAACTTCACTTCGAATGATTTAATTTAATAACAGTACAAAATTCAAAAGAAAAAAGCAACTCTACTTTTCCCTCCAAAAGAATGAGAAAAAGAACTATAAATTACGACTTTATCATTTAAACATTTAGATCTTTGCAGAGGGATGAGATATGCCACACTAAAAAATGTTGTATTACATATTTTAGTGGAAGTGATGTAATGGAACCTATTGACTTGACATGTGATGATTCAATATAAAGACAAAGAAGAGTTTAAAATTGAAAAACAGACAGCAAAGCAATGGATGGGGGGACGATCATTGCGATTTGTCTACTAAACCACTTGCTCCTTTCTTGCCTATACTGCATAGAAATTTTAAAAACAAAGGGATCGAATGAATCGAATGAAAGGCCACAGCTATCTCCCCAATAGAGGGGCCGTTCTATTTGAAGCAACCTGGAAGTTTCCAGGTTGGCCAATTATTTTGCAACGTAGTTGGAAAGTTGATAACATAAAGAATAACCAAAGACTTTGGGAAGCTAAAAGTCTCTTAGTGTTCTTCATATTCTTCGGAAGAAAAAAAAAAAGTTTTCTTTAACGATATAGGCATTTGTTACACCAACATGGTTCTTTTAATGCCTGCATTTATTTTCTCGAAATAAACCCATTTTCTCAACTTTTGATGATTCTTGTCATCACAAGTGGAGTTTTTTATAAAAATAATGCATGTGTGGTGATGGATGATCCATTCAATTAACTTCTTGTGATCTTTTTTATCATAATGTATGTGAGGTAATGGATGATCCATTTGCTCAATTTCTGATGATTATTTTCATCACAAGTGAAGCTTCTTATCAAAAAAAAAAAAAAAAAATGCATGTGTGGTGATGGTGATCCATTAAAAAAGAGCATGTTGGTGATGGATAAAGAATTGACTAACTTGTGATGACTTTTCATCACAAGTGGAGTTTTTTACAAAAATAAGGCATATGTGGTGATGGATGATCCATTAACTTAACTCGTGGTGATTCTTTTCATCACAAGTGGAGCTTTTCACAAAAATAAGACATCTGTGGTGATAAATGATCCATTGACTTGTGATTTGTTTCTCATCATTAGTGGAGATTTTTACAAAAATAAGGTATGTATAGTGGTGGATGATCCGTTGATTGAAGTTGTGATGATTTTTTTCATCACAAGTGGTTGTGCATTGACAGAAGGTCCATTGACTAAACTTGTGATGACAAATAGAGATTTTTACAAAAATAAGGCAAGTGTGGTGATGGATGATCTATTGGCTTAACTTATGATATTTCTTTTCATCACAAGTAGGGTTTTTTTTTTTACAAAAATAATGCTTGTGTGAGGATAGATGATTCATTAACCTAACTTGAGATATTTTTTTTTGGCACAAGTTAAGCTTTTCGAAAAAATAAGGCATGTGCAGTGATGGATGAAAAATTGATCAAAATAGTGATGATTTTTTTCGCTACAAGTGGAGCTTTATATAAAAATTAGGAATATGTGGTGATGAATCAAGAATTGACTAATTGGTGATGATTTTTTTCATCGCAAGTGGAGCTTTTTGCAAAAATAATTCATGTGTGGTGATAGATGATCTATTGGCTTAATTTGGAATGATTTTTATCACAAGTGGAGCCTTTTACAAAAAAAAAAAAAAGGATTTTGTGGTAATGGATGCTTCATTGACTTGACTTGTCTTTTTTTTTTTTTTTTAATCTCAAGTGGAGCTTTTTACAAAAATAAGGCATATGTGGTGGTGGATGATTCATTGGCTTAACCTGTGATTTCTTTTTTCATCACAAGTGGACTTTCTTACAAAAATAATACATCTGTGATGATGGATGATCTATTAACTTAACTTATGATGATATGTTAACTTCACTTATGATTTCTTTTTTAATCACAAGTGGACTTTTTAAAAAAAATAATACATGTTTGATGATGGATGATCTATTAACTTAACTTATGATGATCTTTTTCATCACAATTGGAGCTTTTTATAAAAATAAGGCTTGTGTGGTGATCGATGATCAACTGGCTTCACTTATGATGATTGAATTTAATAATCGTAGAATCTAGATGTAAACTAGAGACAAATCATTTCATCTAATCATTTAGAGCCTTTTCACATGGATAATGATGTATTATATAGTTAAAATGGCAATAAGTGGAGCTTTTTGTGAAAATAATGTAGGATGTATGTTAATGTATTAACTGGATACTCTTCTGAAAATAATGTAATTATAATGATTGGTGATCCGTTTACTTGGCTTGTGATGATTCAATCTAATGATATAGAAGAGTTATAAATTAGAGATTGTTCCAATTTGTACCGTTTAAATATTTGGATCCTCTTACATGGAAATTATATATAATCGAATTAAAAATGTTGTATTATATATTTAAGTATAGGTGTAATGGGTTTAATAAAAATAATGTGTTACTATGAATGGTTCATTAACTTCCACAACAAATTATTGTAACCCGTAATATACGTCCATTTGCTTCTTTTTAGAGGGATAATGATGTGAACTCCAATTAAGAAAGTTTTATTACATCACCTTGGGAATCGCATCAACTATTTAAATTCATCCTTATAGAGTATATGGATTCATAGTACTATATATAGGAGAATTTTAGCTACACATTTTGTCAAAAAAAAAAAAATATAGCATGGAGTTGAAGAAGTCTTCTCAAGCTATAATAGATTCTCACATCTATGCTTTCCAAACTTTCTTATTCTTGTAAAAAAGACATAAAAAGGTTTATGTCAAGTTAATATTGAAGTTGAATGGCATGACTTAATATAGTGACGTGAAATTAGAAAATACAAATTCTACTCATATGCAAGTATAAACTTTCTACCTTAGAAGTGATATTGCAATGACTCATCTCAATTGACATATGTTGTAAAGATATTGTATTAGATATTTACTATTGATGTTGTTAAAAGGCTTATTTATTTTCATTAAAACCCGTTTATAAGAATGGAGAACATACATGCATATAAGTTCTACACATGGTAATGTATTAAAAATGTGGGATGCATACTAAACTTCAACATGCCAAGGCTAAAGAAACATTGCCTACAAGAGTTCAATCTATAAGAAAGAGAAATAAATTCACATTCAAGGAGCACAATATGCTAGTATTTTAATAATGTGAGAAACATATCAAACTTCAATAGTTGTAGTTGGTGGAGCTCTTTATGAAAATAATGTATCCATTAACAAATCTGATTGTAATTTTACACATTATATCAGATATTAACATATCTGATACCTTGAGAAATTTCCCATACGAACTTGCAATCAAACGGCCTGGTTGACCTCGCATTTAATTTTCATCCGACATGGCAGCCATATAAGTCATCGGCATCTCCTCTTTGAGCCAGACATGGTGGCCCCACAAGTATCGCTCTAACATTCACGCGTAATGTTTAGAAATTTCTTTCTCTACTTTTGCACGTCTTGGAAAGTAATGCATTTTCTTTTCGAGTCTGATAGCAACCTGGCCTTTTCATTAAATAGGGATCGCGAGGCTCCATGTTTCTACACCAGCTTTTGATTCAACAACCGTGTTAAGTCTCCCATGGCTTCTTCGAGCACTCAGCCAGCCCCTCTAACTTCTTCTTCAACTGATCCACGGGAATACGAGGTTTTTCTCAGTTTCCGTGGCGCAGACACCCGCGGTGGGTTTGCAGACGCACTCTATCACGCTATGAAAAATATAGGGATTATTGTCTTCAGAGACAGAGAGGACCTGGAGGTAGGAGAAGAAATTAATCCAGGTCTCGCGGCAGCAATAAAAGAATCCCAATATGCAGTTGTGGTCATCTCAGAGCACTACGCTGAATCTAAGGCGTGCTTGTTTGAGCTCACCGCGATCATGAAATGTAAGCGAATGGGACGCCTTACTGTTTTTCCAATTTTCTACCACGTTAGTCCCTCCGAAGTGGGAAAGCTGATGAAGGATGTTGAAAATATTTTCACAAAACCCAAAGGCAATCCTGAGGCTGCTAAAGCGAAGTGGGAAACTTGGAAATCACTTTTGGGCAAATTAGGTGATTACTCTGTGGATCCCGAGCTTGATAATGACCTGCCAGAATCATGTAGACGTGCTCTTAAGGAAGCAAGTGATCTGTCTGCAATGGTGGTCGGAAAAGACAGGTATAATTGCTGTAATTAGTTCTGTTATATACATTAATTGCTAAACTTTTCTTTACTTTCCTTATCAAATTTTATTGCAATGACTTTCCAGTTGTTTGGACTTTAATTCTCAATTAATATCTTATTTTTACAGTTACGAAACTGAAGTTGCTCGAGAATTTAGTTTAAAGATATTTAGTGGATTGGTAGTTAACTCACCTGTCATCCTGGAGGATCTAGTTGGAATAAAATCTCGAGTGATAGAAATCATGGAGTTACTCAATCCAAGGGTTCCCGATCGTGTTTGTGTTGTTGGTATTTGTGGGATGAAGGGAATGGGGAAGTCAATTTTGGCAGAGGTCATTTACAGCAAAGTTTCTCCTCAATTTGAAGGTCGGTGCATTCTTTATCAAATTGGAAAAAAAACCAGCCACGATGATCTCGTTGTCCTTCAAAAGAAACTCATTTCTAATATTCTCGGCAAGGAAGCAGAAAAAGCACTAGGAAATGACGATCATAAAGTAAAGAATGCCTTACAGACCAGATTACAAAAAAAAAAAGTTTTTATTGTTCTCGACGATGTGGTGGACGACATCCAGATAAATTATCTGGCTGAGAGTCTTAAGTGGTTTGGTTACGGAAGTAAAATTATTATTACAAGCCAAAAGCAAAATTTGCTACATCTATGCCAGAAGAATGTCTATGTAGTTGAGCCACTGAATGAGAAAGATGCTCTGCAGCTTTTCTGTTTGAAGGCCTTTAAGCAATGTGAACCTAAAGAAGGCTTTGAGAAATTGGCTGCGGAAATTAGCAGTTGTGCGGCAGGCCTTCCTTTTGCACTTAACAGTTCCGGTACCCTCTTATCTAGGAAGGATCGTAGGGATGCTTGGGAGGCTTACCTAGAGGAACTACGTGGAAATAATCCTATTGATAAGACACTTGATAAAAGTCTCAATGAACTAGATGATAAACACAGAGAATTGTTTTTAGATATTATTTGTTTTCAACCAGGATTGTTTTTAGATATTGGTTGTTTTCTTAATCGACCTATGGTGAATAGTTTAGTTGATGGTAAATTTGTTCAAATGCTAAAAGCATTGGGTTACAATCCAATACATGATCTTGAAGTTTTGAAGGACAAATCTCTTATAAGGATCTCAGAAGAAAGAGAATTGTTGGTCCATGATTTTTTAATAGCCTTCGGTAGTAAAAAAGCTAAGAGCAACAGATTGTTCGAAAAAAATGATATTGTTGATAAACTAAAGAGTAGTACGGCGCCACTTGGAGTAAGTATCTGTTTTACTATTTTTTTGATGCATTTGTTAAGTATTTTAACCCTCAATGACTTCATTTTTCTTTGGTTTTTAGGAAAACCCTGATGTAATAAGCATTCATCTAAACCAATTTATACCAGAAGTGCTTAGTTTGGAGGCTTTATCAACAATGATAAACTTGAGAGCACTTATGATTTTAAGTCACACCATAACGTGGTGTGGAGATTTAACCAAGCTAAGCAAAGAGTTACGAATCATAGAATGGAAACAATATCCTTTAAACTCCTTGCCAGATGATTTGAATTTTGGAATCAAGCTTGTTACACTCAAGTTATGTGGAGGTAAAATCAAGACCCTATGGGTTGGAAAAAAGGTAACATTGTGCCTTTTATGTAAATATTTTTTCCCTAATCCTTTTTTTTATTCTTTTGCTATTGATTTAATAGTTTTTTATCCTAAGAGAGTCTTCCAGAATTGAAGTACTTAGATTTAGAGTACTTGGAAGAGTTGATAGCCATACCCGACTTAAGCGGAAGCCCAAAGCTTGAGATTCTAAGAATTCTTCAGTGCAAAACATTGTCGACTCTCCCCCCTTCAATTGGAAATCTCAAATTTTTGAAAGAGTTGTTAATACAAGAATGTGAAGATCTTCAAGAACTTCCAAATGAGATTATCTCAACTTTCCTTCAATATCTTTCTCTTGAAGGGTGTTCGAGGGTCAAACAGTGTCCAAATATTCAATATAGTTTGCAATGTTTGCAAAAACTTGATATTAGTGGCACTTCTATAGAAGGGTTACCTTTCTCATCTAAGAAATTACCGTCTTTAGAGTATTTTAGAGCAATTCCAACTCACCTAGTGGAATTACCATCCTTCTTTTTTTCTTCAGAGAAACTCATAAAATTACAGATCTCGGGCTTTAAATCAGGTTTCAGTCCCAATTTTCGATTCCCTGCTTCATTTCCAGCTTTAGGCTCTTTAGGAATGTTAAAAACGTTATGTTTGAGTAATCTCAATATGTTAGATGAAGCAAGACTTTCTACTCTTAGTGGCTTATCCTCACTACTGTCCTTAACTCTGTCTAATAGTAACTTTACAAATCCATTAGTTGGCAATCAGGTTCCCAACCTTAAGAGACATGTATTGTCCGGCTGTGAAAATGTCAAAAAATTGTCAGAGGCTGAATTATCAAATTGCTTAAATTTAAGATCTTTAGAGATCTTGGATCTGAGTCATTGCAATCTAGAAGCTATTCCAAAGTCAATCGATCTCTATTCCTTACTTTCAATCTTAGATCTGAGGAATAACCACTTTACAAAATTACCAGATAGTATCTCAAAACTTTCAAAGCTGAAAATACTTGATTTGAGAGGTTGTATATTTCTTGAGTCATTGCCAAAACTTCCCTTAAGTTTGGAAGGCTTGTTGTTGTCACATTGTCCAGAGTTGGGGGGGGGAGGGGAGTCAGATGCGCACTCTTTCTGTCGTGGTTGCATATATTGGCTTCGATGAAAAGCCTTACAAGGCCCTGTATCTGCATCCTGATGAAGAGGGACGGGTATTATTTCATCTCATTTACGTAATAAATAGAGTTACTCCTAGTTATCCAAAGAACTGTGATTAACATATCTTTTCCTTTTTTTATTTTTGTTTTTATTTTTTATTTTGGGTCTACAGACGTTGGACCATGCAGTGATGTGTGGCCCCGCCCAGCAATTGACAAATCCAACGGTGCCCCCCCAAAAAAACAGTGATTCCAATAGAACAATTGAAAAGCGTATGGATTTGGGTCCGTACGATAAGTTTGTCTTACTGAGGCAACAGGCTTTATTCATTGTTTATGAAGTCCATCATGGGAATGAGGAAACAGCAAGCAAAAGGCAAAAGATTGATGAGCCTGAGAATTCAGATTCTGGAGTATCTAAGGGCCATGACTGTATTTTTTCTGAGTTGGACTGTAAAATATGTCTAAGGAGAGGGGATAGAAAGATTGAAGAAAATACCTTTGTCCTTTCTGTACCGGCTGAATTTGGGTCGTCATATGTCTGGGTGTCTATAAATCTCCCAGCTTTCTTTGAAAACGAAGATTTCTCAGATAAAGAAGCAGAAAGCACGGAAAGAAATCTAGGTTTTTCAAATGAAGAAACAGAAAGCATGGAAGGAAATCTAGATTTCTCAGATGAAGAAACAGAAAGTACGGAAGAATCAAAAAGTACGGAAAGATGGAGCTACTCAGCTTCAATTAAAGCTAGAACCGAGAATGTGGAGTTTAAGCACTGCCGGAGCTATCCAACTTTTAACGGTACTCCTTCATATGTCTTTGAAGAAATTAATCGCATTTCCGGATCTGGTTTAGACCCAACAAGCCCTGCTGAATCTATAAAATCTATAGAATATCTAGAATTCGGGTTTTCCTTAGGTAGTGATAGCGATGTTCACTACGCCGATAGCTACTATGATTGGTAACAGAGGCAGCGATGGCGATTATGGCGGCTATAGGGATGGCAATGTCAAGCGTTAGAATGCTGATCAGGTTTTTTCTCTCTTTCTTGGTTATTGTTGATTTGCAGTGGAACATAAGGTTTTTATATTATGTTTTCAGTGCGCACGAGTGGTCCAATGGGCCTTAGGAAGCTTTTTCCAGGGGAGTCTTCAACCGCACGGTGTCTTGAGCAGATAGTCCTCTTTTTCTTTTCTTTTTTTCTTTTCTTTTTTCTTTATTTCCCTTCGTTTTTTAGGAAATTTTTGTGGTTGCAAATGTTTGAGTAGTTATTCATTTATAGATTAAATAAGAATGCCGGTTCAAAGGTATCCCAAGTAGTTAATCACATTTCTCAATCTATTGGACTCAAAAGGTATTGTTGATTCTTCAGGCTGTTTTCTGGAGGTAGAAGACTCGCCGTCCGTGTCTGATTGGTCGAATCAATGCAATGATGTTTGTTGTGTAGGCCTCCTTCTCTTGTCTCATGTATCGTAAGACGAGGTAAAATCTCGCCAGCTCTCTCTCTTCTTGGTTTATTATTATTACTATTATTATTATTATCGTAGTGGAACATAGCACTTTTATTCTTATTTTTATTTTTTCAGTGTGAATGACTGGACCAACGGGACTCAAGGAACTTTTTTCTTTTTTTTTTTTTTTGGGAAGCCGTCAACCGGGTGTACTAGCATACCAAAGATATGGCAAGTTGATCCAATTGCAGTAAGCTTCATAAAGGTTTGTTTCTATTCATATTGTAGTTGTCTTTTGTTTTAAGATAATCTCATTCTATTTGTTGGTGTTTTATGGTTGCTAAAATTTGACAAAGTTGAATTTGTGCTCGGTCAAGATTTTTTGAAATTTTATATTTACACATACTTTTAATTGTAAACTCATTTATTTGAAGTTCTTACTTTTTTCCAAGTTTATAATTTAGTTGAATCCATATCTTATTTTTTCAGTTATTTTGCTTTAAGTCTTTAATTGAAGCATAACTTTTACTTCACTTCTTAATGAATTCATTTAAAAAGTTGTTACAAATTATGAGTCATGTTAAGGAAAGAACTTATAAGTTAATGTTCACAAATTTAAATGGCTTTTTTCATCATCTTTTAGTCTTTGCAATGGCCAAAAGTAATGTTGAGCTAAAGGTTTTTATAGAATATTTGATCAGTTAGATGTGTCTCTAAGCACTATGGGACAAAGATATCAATCTTTACTGCATATGATTTAACCACTCTATCTCTCTATTGATGTTAATCTTTGGACATCTTTTCATTTATTTAATATTACTTATTTTTCCTTTTTTACCTTTAAGTTAACAACACTTTTAAATGGAAATTTAAGCATTCTTCGAAACTTGAGGGAAATGATGTTTTAAATGTGAATTTTTGTAGGCCGAGATCTCAACAAAATATTTACTCCCTTCTACACATATTTATGATGCGAATGATTATTTTTAATGAAATAAATAATGATTGTTTCGTAATAGCCTGAAGGTAATCTAATTAACGTTTTCATCCTTACTATATTATCTTATGGTGGCATGCGGCTTTATGTGGGAATCCTATATCCCAGAGTTGGTTAAAGAGAGATGCTCTTTCAGTGGAGGAGTTGAAATTTGTATTGATTAGAACTTGAATCCGGTCAATTGAAGGCCTGTGCTTTGACGTTTGCTGCTGGAACAAGTGAAGGCAGTAATCGTATTCTTCCTGAATTTGTTTGTCAATGAGGCTAGTCTAAATGATATCACTCTTTTGTTTACCCAAGATATCTTCCGTTGGCTTGATTGGAATGGGGGTGCTCGTGAGTCTTCCATATACCTCGTGAAGATTGGAATCTTCGAATAGATGGAGCTACTGGGCTTCATTTGCAACAAGTAACATGAATGTGGAATTCAATTGCGGGGCTTGTCTGCTAGATTTTTCTGATGATTTAGCATACCTTGATTATCTAGAGTTCTTTGATAATTCAAAGTTCAATAATGATTCAGAGGTCATTGATGATACAGTGTCCGTTAATAATTTAGTGTTTTGTGGAGTAACTAGAAGGATTTTTGGAACCCACATGGATGAAGTTGCCATTGGAATTTCTCGGCCTGGTTTTGATTTATCCAGTCTTGATTTTGCTAGATACTTCATCTGAACGTTCGTGGCCCCATAAAGTAAATGCACCAGCACATGAGGTGAGATTTACTCAAACGTTAAAAAATGTTATTTCGATTTTCTCTCTTTCTTTTTCACATTCATTACTATTTTACTAATAGTAAAATGTTGGGGAATTTTCATGAATACTTTTTTCAGTGCTTATGGGCGATTTAATCGGCCATAAGCACGGAACTCTTTGTTTTGTTTTCTCTTTGTTTTTCGGTTGTCTTTTATTTAACAAAGACTTGTTCTATTTGTTGGGCCTTTTTTTTCTCCCTTGCCAATATTTGACAGTTAAATTCGTGGTCCGAAGTGAATTTATTAAAGTATCTATTCCTTACCCGTAAGTTTAATTCTAGAGTTCAGTTTTTCTGAAAGTTATAGAATAGTTCAATTCATATAAACTTTATCAGTTATTTTTTATTTTTGAATGTTCAATAGTTTTTATTTGCTTTTGATAAAAAATAAAAAAACTAATCTTATAAATTTATTTAAAATTACATGTCATGTTCAAGGGAAAACGTACAAATAAATATTTTCATAGTAAAATGACTTTTAAGTGTTGATAAAATTAGTTTTCTAGTGTTCAACACTATCTTTCAATTTTATTTTATTTTTTTGTAGTTGTTAGATGTGATATCTAAACAAATGTTTTTATGAGATATTTTATTGAGTATGTTTTACTTCATAATTATTAAATATTTTCTACTTGATAATTATTGTCATAGATAAAAATAGATCAGTTGGACAAAATTATAGGCATTTTGTGACAATGATGCTAATTATTGTGCAGAATTTTTTTAAAAAAAATTATGTTATTGCAATAAATTTTTTTTATAGATTGCTCTGAAATTCTTGAAAATTAATGATGCAACATTTATATCAAAATCTTTGTTTGTGAGTTGGCAGTCATGTATACTGTGTAATTATACATGGGTGTACATGGGTTTGAATTGCCTTCCATTTGGCTGGATAGAGCTTCAGTGTTAATGCTAAACAAACGATTGAATATTTTCAATAATGTTTGATCATTTATGTGGAGGTGAAGGGTTGTTGGACGTCCCGCGTCATATACTGAAAGCTATTTGGCATCGGCAGTGTACAAGTCGGGGTTGATCTGAAGGTTTTACCACCACGATGGCGCTGTGCGGAACCGCTTTCTTATCTGATTCGGTGTTTGAAGCAAATCTGGTTTTCCTCAGTTCGACAAGAAGACACTGCTTTTCACTCTACAACTACGACTTTGCTTTTCCCGTCAGAACCCAGCCTCGCAAGCAAGACAATATAATGACTGAACCTGCTTTGAACGCAAACCACTCACGAATTCAGCTCTTCACGCAGTACGCCGATTGAGCACAGAAAAGCAATTGCAATGTTACTGAAAGCTGTGTTGTGCTATTTCCGACATTGGAACTCGTTACAATTGCATCAAACAAATGCGTTTTTCTTGTTTTTTCCTTTTGAAGAAGTTCGTTACTTCTTTATATTATTCACCTATTTATTGTTGCTAAACTTTCGACAAATATTGACTTGGATTTTTCCACCTAACTCGACAAATCCTTGTTTTGGATGATTGTATCTCTCTTCAAGCTTTGCCAAAATTGCCATTGAGTTTAGAGTGTTTGGGGTTAAGAAATTGTCCGTTGTTAGAGGCCTTTAATAACACAATGCCCAAGCTAATTTCAAGAGAAATGTTACGGACTAGTGTTTGTTCTTCTACGGTTGCTTGTGTTGGTTTTCATTGCAAACCTCACAAGATCTTATATCTTCATTCACAAAGTCCTCCCCTTAAGGACGGTAAAGTGAGTTTCTTCTCTCCTTTTTGATAAACAAAGTTATTTACTGAAAGAACTATAATTAATGTTTTCCCTTCGTTGCATGTTTTATTTTTTTGGTATAGTCTCAGGGTATTGAACTTGCGATAGCATGTGGCCTCACGTTAAGACCAGAAATCCCAGAGTGGTTCATCCATAGAAGCACCGGTTCCGATAATACAATTCCTATGGTTTGCAATTTGGATGATTATACAGATATTGAACCTTCAGCATTTGCCTTGTTGATTGTTTATGAAGTCCATGGGCTCGACAAAAGAAAAAGTAAAAAACAAAAGTTTGAGGAGCGTGAGGGCAGTAACCGTATCCTTCCTGAGTTTATTTGTAAATTGCAAGTCAATGAAGGTAGTCCAAAACAGACCTTGGTCTTTTGCATACCTAAAGTGGCTGATGTTGGGTCACATGGAGTTTGGGTGTATATAAAGATTCCGAAGTCATGGCAACGATGGACGTCTACGGAAAGAAGAAGTTACGTGGCTTCAATTACAGCAAGTAGCGAGAATGTGGAATTGAAGGAGTGTGGGGCACGTCTCCTACATGGGGAAGCGAGATGGAAGTTCTCCGAAGTTGTTTGTAGCATTACTGAACTTGATTTGTACGCAAAAAGTCTTGCTGATTCTTTAAGCTGTTCTCTGGAAGTCACTGGCCCTATTAAGTAAATAAAGTCGTCATAGCTTCTGGGTTTGACTGGTTTAATCAATGTTGTGGTGTTGATTGTACGAAGTTTTGGCTCCCCTTCCATCTAATGCACTGGTTAGAAGAGGTAAAATTTAATCAAATCTTAATTGCTTCCTTGACTTCCACGCTTTCTTCCTTACCATCATTACCATTGTGTTGGTTAGATAGTGGAACATAAGATTTATATTATTACTTTTTAGGTCGAAGTTTCGTGGATTGGAATGATTTTTGAGTACTGGAGTAATTAGTGTTCATCATCATGTTTGACTTTTTGCAATGGCTAAGTCTGATGTTGAGGCAAACATTTTTGGGAAACATTTGATTTATTAGACGTGCCTATAAGAATTGTGACAAAGATGCTAATTATCTTCAAGGTGAATTAATTTTTAATAAAAGTTTACATTCTAGCTCTTTAAAGGTTGTCATGAAATTCTAGAAAATTTTTAGTGCTATGTTTGTATCAAAATCTTTCAAGTCAGCATCAGTATCTTTAGTGATTGTTTCTTTATATATGATTTTACCTCTTTGTTTCTCTATTGGATGTGGCTGTGAGTTGTCTGCCAATTTACATTCCCAGGGAAGAACGTGCAGACACCACATCCGGAATGCTTCGCAATTGCAGGAGCTGGCTTGAATTGCCTAAGAATTCCTGCTGGGAAACCTTATTCTTCAAAAAGCAGCTCCACGGAGTACCAAAACGCAGAAGCTGGTTTGCAGATTTTAAATACAGTAAAGAATGCAGAAAATGCTTCGCCATTTTGAGCAAAGGCAGAGTGCAGCAGACCGAATCAGTTCTCTGACAAGAATCCGACCGTTTGCCTAACAGAAAAATCGATTCCCAAAAGATCTACAGGGAAGAGGAAGCAGCTATCGGTTCCGCTAGAATAAAAATGCGAAAAGATCATCCTCCTCGGCGAAGAGGTTTTCTCTCGCAAACTTATTTGCATATTTTCTTTGTACTACATCTTCCGTATTGTTGTGTAATGTGCAAGTAAACTGTTGGATTTGATATATTTGTTCGTGGGTTTCCTAAGTTGGTAAATCTTCACTTATAACGCAGTACTATTAGAGGGATTTGTGCTCTTTGGGCAGGTTATAATTGATTGTGGATAATTTCCTTCTCATTTGTGGAAAGAGACCGTGTATGGTGCAAGGTGGATACATCGTGTGAAATCAATTGTGTTGTGGATTGATAAGGGCAACTTTCTAGCTTACTGAAGCTTATAAAGAGGTAGGTGTAGAAATCAGTTTTCGGAATCCATCTGTACCGGAAGACGTACTGTCACGACCCAGGGATAGTGTGGCCCTACACAATCTGGCCCAATGAGGATGTGTTTACTTGTATTGTCGCTTTTCTTTAGGGGTTTGCTGTTACGGTACCCCTTCTAGGTCTCATCATGCTCGTCTGTAAGCCTCCTTCATGCCTCACCGCGCGTATCCAAGCCTTCTCATCGATGATAGCATGTCAATTTCAGTTTACTGTTGGTACCCCATACCACAGGCTCTCCAAAGTGGGAGTTCCAACCGCAGTAGGATGCAACCCACGGACAGCTGTGTAGGCCAGGACTCCAACTGTGGGGCCCATCCGCATCAGGAAGCGTGGCATGCTTATCAATGGATGCCAAGTGCATGGACCTCAGGTATGGGTGTTCACTTTGCTTGAGGCCGACCGCAGTCTCTTTCAACTGCGGTGGACTGAAGCTCCCCCGATTTCGGAGGCTGATCATCAAGCCACTTGCAAATCTTATCACGTTCAGTCTGATTTGTGTCTAAAAATGTCTGGCCAGTAAAGTAAATTAGTGGTCCAACTCCGTAGATAGGAGGTATTCTGTCATCCAAGGAGTCGAACCCATGGGATTTCAGCTCATAGAACATATTTAGGATAATACCTTGGGCCTTTTTAAGCCTTCTCCTATGTTTTTTTTTTTTTTTTTTTTTGGCTTCTTCTTCTTCCATGGTTTAGCAAAGAGATGTGCCCGCCCTCTTTGTTGGACACAAATGAATTAACATAGAGATGTAGACTAGGATGACTTGCATATAAATCTTCATCCCGAGTCAATCAAACAAAGTAGTTGATATGCCTTTGGACATTTCCTCATTGTCAAAACTCAATAAAAAACCCAATCTTCCTCCACATACTAAGCATATGGAAATTGGACATTGTTTTATACATGAGTATATTAATAAATGAGATATCCAACTCGAATTTATAAAAATTAAGAATTAAGTTGCAAATAATTTCACTAATTCTCTTAATAAAAAAATATTTTGCAGTGAGAATGAAACTTGGTATGTACCATATAGATAAATTCTTGTAGTTTCTAATTTTTCTCACATGAGGTTTCACTTTTCAAAAGCCATCTATATTACCTCAAGTAAATGTATGCTTTTTATCTCCGACTTTATTATAGTCTTTTTGATTCATGACAAAAAAGGTAAAAAGTCCAACTAAGTACTTTTTATAATTTATGGCACAAATGTTATCATTGACCACTTTCCCTAGTTATGTTTTTAGAACTCAAAATGCTCTTGAATGCTTTGCATATTGTGCTCCAAATCTATGGTATATTTGAAAGCTATCTGCTTCTACCGCACACTTTTGCATGATGTTTTAGAATTTTTTTTAAGACATTGCTGACCAATTTTTTAATTGGACAATCCTTTCGTCCTCGTATTCGGTTTCTTCAATTCAACCTCAAGGACTATTCATTATTTTGAAAGGTTGGAGTGGTGACTTTTTCATAGAGATGTTTCTAGCCAATTTCTAAATCAGATAGTTCATTTGTTCTCTTATGCATTCCTTCAACCCGAGGCTAAGAAACCGGGAATTTTCCTTGTTTGATTCTTTTGAAAGATCTGAAATGGTGGGATTTTCTTAGAGACATTACCGGCCAATCTCCAAAGCAGACAATCCTTTTACGCAATGCCTTCAAACCAACGCTAAGAACATTAGAAATTTGCTCCGTCGATTCTTCTGAAAGGTCAGAATGGTGAGATTTTCTTGGAAACGTTGCCAATCAATTTCCAAATCAAATGGTCCTCTTGTCCTTGTATGCATTCTTTGGACCTAGTAGTAAGCAGTCTACAAATTTCCTTGTCGACTCCTTTGAAAGGTCTAAACTGGTGAGATTTTCATAGAGAAGTTGCCAACTAATTTTCAATCAAATAATCTTTTTGTCTTCATATGCATTCCTTCAAACCAACGCCAAGTAACTTGGAAATTTCTAGTGGTGAGATAGTTTCAAAGAAGTTGCAAGCCAATTTCCAAATTAGACAATCTTTTTGTTCATATATGGATTCCTTCAACCCAATGCTAAACAACTTGGAAATTTTGAGCGGTGAGATTTTGTAAGAGAAGCTACCTGCCAAATTTCAAATATTGCTTACCCTTTTGTTCTCTTACGCGACTTGGAAATTTTTTCAGTCAATACTTTTGAAAGGTCTGGAATGGTGCCATTTTCTTGAAGACGTTGTCAGCCAATTTCTTAATTGGACACCCCCTTTGTCCCATTCGTGAACAATTGTGGTACCAGAAAGTAACGATTTTCACTCTGCTTCACATCCCGAACGTCGAAATTTTATCCGCTCATGCTTTTGAAAGGTCTGAAATGGTAGAATTGCCCTTTGGAGACGTTGCCAGTCCTTTTCTCCTCGTAACGCGTTCCAGTCGCGTCAACAAGAAGGGTGGAGGAAAGTAAAGATTTTGGCTCAAGTTAGAAAACTTATATGTTCTATCTAATAATTATATTATCACGATAGGTGATTTAACTATTCATTGAATAATCACGAATTTGAAAAACTTACGTGTATTAGACAAGAACATAATATGATTATTATCATTTTCATTTTTAATAGCAAACTCGGCAACAAATACTCGTATTTTGTTCGCATAATTACAGTCATGACAATGGAAACATGAGTTTCACCCTAAAAGTTATTGTAGCATTCGTTAGTCATTTTTCTTATGAAATAATTTTGATAGAGATTTATGAGTTACAATTCACGTAATTTTTTTGAATAGATAGAATGTGTTAAATATGACTCTTTTGAATAAATGAAATACCATCTTAAGAACTATTAAAAAAAAAATAGTGAGTCTTTTAAGTACTTCTCATTTGAACGTCTTGACATTGATAAAATTCTTTTTTTTTTAACCTTTTATCCCTAATTTTTACTGGATTTGTAGTTTAAGGATTAAATATGGAAAGAAAATCAATCGTGAATAGAAGAGCATCTCGTAAAGCTTTTGCTTTTACATTACCGACACGAGTTAAATATTAGTAATTTTCAACTCTCCAAAGAAAATTTCTTTGAGTCCCGCACATTAGAAATTTCCTTTCTCCGTTTATGAAAAGGTTGGGGATTGTTGTCGTTAGGGAAAATGAAAAATTGGAGAGAAGGATCATGCATGTCGGCCAGATGGAACCGTTTTCTTTTTGAATCATATAACAAACCTTATCCCAAACCCTTTTTGTCGTCTTTATAGGGTCTTCAAAGTAAGGTTAAGATCTTGGTTGGACGCAGGCGCACATATACCATGATTTGTGTTTGCCAGTGACTGCAATTTTTAACTCAAAAATAAGTTTATCTTATCATTTACAATACGATGCTATAGGTTAAAAAATCATCAAGCTTACACGTAATTTTACAAGACTTTTTAAGTAATTTAACAATACCAATATTCTAAAAGTGATTGCTGAAAAGACATAACTAGGCCCACAATCAAACTTAAGCACTAATTGGAGACTTTGTTTGATTTGTTTTATATTTGAATGACTTGTTTAGTTCTTATCATGAGTATTTGGTTCCTTTCACATAAGTAATAGACATGGTGAGAACATGCCTTTGAATTCTTATGAATTAACTTTTAATTAGACTTGTTTGTTGATCTTGTAATACGAAAAATTTTCATCCCACAGTCATGGGTGGATGATTTGTAAATTTTATCTAACAAAAAAGCATTTTGTTTTCCTCGTTCCTTTTGAATAAGGTGTGTTCCAAAGTCCAAAATGACAACCCACTTTTAAGCGCTTGCATACAGCAGCACACAAGTTCCCAAGCCTAAATATTAATGACTTTCGAAACTTGGATAATAGCAGGCCCTCCACCTAGTCCCACATAGCAACAATACCATATGAACATTCATATCATGAATTTTTAATATAATGGAGATTTTTTATGAACAAGGTAAATAATATTATTATTTGAGTAAATAAGCCACATATTAACAAATACAATCGGACAGAAAGGTTGGTGTCGACTTCCCGTAAGAGAAGCCAGATCCTTCTCTTAGGACACTCTTTCTTTTTGGATATCAATAAAATAACCCTTATCCCACACCAAGCACCAGTCACAAATTTCAAAGACTTTATATGATCTTCAAGGGAGTCTCATGTCAAATTGTTAAAAAATGAAAATTTGCAATGGTATATGAGAGAAACACAAATAAATTTGCTCTGGATTGAAAATACATAGATTTCTTCCCATATTTATATAGTAGAATAGGCAAAAATCAGCGCCATCTTCCACGGAAAAACGAATGATGGATTATTACCGATTGGACGAGCCAAGTACCCATTGTAGACACTTTGGTACATTAAACAGACCTAGAGCTCAAGTTTATAGATTAGATCATATTCCAATAAACTCGTAACCGTGAAAGAGACGGTAAGCCTATATAAAGACTAGTTAAGCTTCAGCATTTTTGATTGGTATTTCTAAGAATCCTGTCCTATGTAAGTGAAAGCCTTTCTAGGCCCAGGCTGGCTCTGAACACCCATAACTCTACAACCTTGCAAAATCTTTAATCTTTCGATGATCAAGATACCAAAGATGTAATTACAAAAGCTTAATCTTCCTCGACTGCTTTTTGCAACCTTCCATCTTTTTTCTTATTTTTCATTCATGATGACACAAAATTAATTAGTATTACGTTGGGTGTTTCTTTTTCTTCCTTATATCTACTACATTTACCGAAGATAAAGTCTAAATTTTTAAGGGCGCACACCAGGTCTCCTCCTTTAACGCCAGTTCGTCATCCTAGCAGAAGCAGAACGTGAACACAACTGGTTTTTACTTCGGAGAATCTCGAGATTTCCTGACCACTTATTCACAAAAGTGACAGCTTTGATTGGTCTTTTCCATGAGTTGATCACTTCGAAAGGGGAAATTGAAGATGACGTTCAACAAAATGTAACTTGAATTGAACTTCATTGGCTAATTCAAAACGAGTACGAGTCGTGATTATTGAGGACCCTCCCCTTACGTTACCGACACAATTTCTGGTGGGGGACCTGAGAGGTTCTACTTTCCACGTAGCCATGTTCACTGAACCTGATAAAAGTAGCCTGCGGATCTGTCCTTTTCACCGTACAATGATAACATACCACAGAGAATTGACATAAAGAAAACTTGCTTTCGGTGCCAAACTTCAAATTTACTCATCAATTCTTTTGAAAGGTTGTAGTAGTGGGGTTGAAGTTGCCAGACAATTTTCAAATTAGACGCCAAAATTTGCAATGCCCGTCAAGTCTCCTTTTCTCGCGGGACGGACAGAAATTTCCTTCCTCTCACTTTAGGCGCGTCTTGGAAGTTTGGAAGATAGTCTCCATTTCTCCCAACGAGCTTCGGATTAGACGCGCTTGTGAGCCTCCAATGGCTTCTACGAGCACTAAGCCAGCTAGTTCAGTTGCTTTTTCTTCTTCTTCTTCCTCCACCCAGTCACCAAAGCAAGTTTTTCTCAGTTTCCGCGGTGATACCCGGTTTGGTTTTACAGATGCTCTTTATAATGCCTTGGTAGATCGAGGGCTTACGGTCTTCAGAGACAAAGAGGTCCTACCGCTTGGACAAAAAATTAATCCAGCTCTCGTGGAGGCAATAAAAATTTCTGAATGCGCAGTAATTGTTATTTCACCGGAGTTTGCTACGTCCAAAGCGTGCTTGTTTGAGCTAACCGTGATCATGAAATATAGGCGAATAGGACACTTCACTGTTTTTCCGGTTTTCTACCATGTGAATCCCGGCGAACTGGAAAGGCTGTTGAAGGATGTCGAAAATATTTTCACAAAAGCACGAGACGATCCCGTGGCCGCCGCAGCTGCCTTGGAAAAGTTGGCGTACTGGAAATCTGTCTTGGAAGAAAATGACCTGCCGGCATCCTGTAAACGCGCTCGCGAGGAAGTGAGCGATCTTTGTGCACTGGTGGTAAAAGAAGACAGGTATCATCATTTCCACTTAACTGATACGTTATTGTGACGATTTTTATTTATTTTCCGAATCAAATTGAATTAGACCATCTCTTAGTTTCTTTTCACTTCAGTTTTAAATGGAGGAATTTCCTCTTTTTTTTTCAGCTACGAGACGGAAGAGGCTAAAGAATTCAGTTTGACAATATTTAGGGAATTGACAAAAAACTTTAAAATCATTCATAAGCCTCTTGTTGGAATAGATTCTCCGGTGACTGAAATCATGAAATTAATTAATATAGAAGAAAAGAATATTTCTCGTGTTATAGGCATTTGTGGGATAAGTGGAATTGGGAAATCAACGTTGGCAGAGGTGATTTACAATAAAATTTTTCATGAATTTACACATTGTTGCTTTATTGAAAAGATTGGGAATAATGTCGAAGACAATTACCTCCTTGGGTTACAGAAGCAACTCATTTGCTGTTTTCTTGGTGCGGATGCGACAAAACATTTGATTACTGCTGATCAGGTAAGACGAGTGTTGCAGAATAATCTACGGAGAATCAAAGCTTTCATTGTTCTCGATGACGTCTGGCATCGGAACCAAGTAGATGCATTAGCAAAGAGTCTTGGGTGGTTTGGTCTCGGAAGTCGAATAATTATAACAAGCCGAAAGAGAGATTTGCCACATCTAGGTAAGAACAACGTTTATGAGGTTAAGAAGCTTAACGAGAATGGTGCTTTAGAGCTTCTTTGTCAGACAGCCTTCAACCAACGTCAACCTAAGGAAGGCTTTGAGAAGGTAGCTCGTGAAATTGTAGAATGCACGGGAGGCCTTCCGTTTGCTCTTGTTGCTTTTGGTTCCAACTTATCTCGTCATCAGGAGAATCTGTATTATTGGGAATCTTACCAAAAGTTCATCAGTGAGGATCGTGAAAACATTCTTTTCATTACGCTTTCAAGAGTTTTGGACGATCTTACTCCGAGTAAGCCCTCGTTCAAAAGAATTATTTTTAGATATTGCGTGTTATTTTAATGCACGTTTAAAAAATAAAATTAGCCATATATTAGAAGCTCTTGGTTACAATGTAAGGATCCATCTTGAAGTTTTGGAACACTACTTCCTCTTAAAGGTCTCAAAAGATGGAAGATTGTTGATGCATGACTTATATGTAGAGCTGGGTAGACAAATTGCCAAGAGTAGCAGATTATTGTGGAAAGAAGATGTCATAAAGGTGCTGAATGCCACTACTATAGGACTCAATGTAAGTAATTTTTATTTAAATTCTTCAATATACTTGTGAAATAGTTTTACTCACTAATTTCATTTTTCATGATTTTATAGGAATATTGTGAAGTTAAAGACATTGTACTTAAACTCTCTTTTAGAGAAAATAGACAATTAAATTTGGAGACCTTGTCAGTAATGACAAACTTGAGAATGCTTTGGATTAGCTTCCGTGATATTTATTCAATGTGTTTTGATTACAATGACCAGACTACCTTGTTTGTCTGAGGAAGAATTAGTTTTGGATTGTCATGATATCAATGATGAAAGGGTACTGCCTTTACAACTAGGGAGTGAGTTACGTATCATAGGTTGGTGGGGTTGTCCTTTGGAAATATTACAACTTGACTGGAAGTTCACCAAGCTTGTCGTGCTAAAATTGTGGGGCAGCCGTATTGAGCGACTATATGTCGAACAAAAGGTAACATTGTGTCTTAAGCAAGTATTTTTCTTCTTTATTTTTCTTTCTTCATTTTCACTTGATTTAACAATTTGTTCCTTTGTAACAGAGTTTTCCAATATTAAAGGTCATAGACATGGGATACTCAAAAAGGTTAATCACAACACCTAACTTGAGCCAAGTCCCAAATCTTGAGATACTGAATCTTTCAGGATGTGAAAAATTGCAAACCGCTCACGGAAGCCTTAAACGGATCAAGAAATTGTGGTTACGTGATTGTCATGGACTGACGGACTTTCTAGTTGAGATTAGTTCAGAATTTCTTGAAGTTCTTGATCTTTCTAGATGTTCAAAGCTCACAAGGATTCCAAATGTTCTGGGTGAGTTGCCATTTTTTCGCTATCTTGATATTAGTTGGACTCGTATAAGAGAGTTACCTTTCAAGTCCATGAGTTTTCCGTCTTTAGAGGAATTTTACGCAAATTACTCTGATTTACGAGAACTACCTTATGGCATTGTTTTTGCGGGGAAACTCGGAGTATTACAGATTTCTTGTAATGATTCAAATACAATCAAATTCCCTCCTTCATTCTCGGCTTTAAGTTCTTTAGATTCGTTAACTTTGACCAATTGCCTTCAATCGAATGAAGAAGTACCTATGGGTCTTGGAGACTTATCTTCACTCCTTGATTTGAACTTATCTTACAATAAAATTACAAAAATACCAGATGGTGTTTGCAAACTCTCCAAACTTGAGTTTCTTACATTGGCAAATTGTACTAAGCTCGAATTGTCAGAGTTTAGATTTGAGAATTTAACATCTTTGGAGAGACTAGATTTGTCTTGCTGTAATCTAAGTACATTTCCTAAGTCCATTGGCTTCCGTTCCTCCTCGATTTCATCTTTAAAGCTTGCTAATAACTGCTTTACTGAGTTACCGGACAGTATTTGTGAGCTTCCCCGACTTAAATTTCTTGATTTGAGTGACTGTACCTCTCTTAGGCTACTGCCAAAACTGCCATTAAGTTTAGAACGCTTGAGGATAAGTCACTGTCCTTTGTCAGCAGCATTTGATAGCCAAAGGATTAAGCAGATTTCGCCAGAGTTGTTACAGACCAAATTTTGTTCTTCGCTTGTTGCCTATGTTGGTTTTGATTGCATACCTCACAAGATCCTGTATACTGAAAGGAAGTCTTTTTCTGTGAATCCCTTATTCTCCATTAGACCTATGCGGGTAGGATGTGCCCCTATGAGAGAACCAAAAGCCTTATTTGGGTTCATTTACGGTAACATTATCTCCAATAAAAAAATTGAAGTGCATATGGATTGGAAATGGGGGAAGAGATTTAATTACAACCAACGAGACATATGTTTGCTATCAATTGTTTACGAAGTCACAGGAGAAAGCTCAGACACAGGAGCATGTGAGGGCAGTAATCCAGAGATTCTTCCTGTGTTTGTTTGTCAATTACAACTGAAGGAAACAATTGCAGAACAGGTTCCTGAGCTTGCTTCTCAATCACAACCTAATGAAGAGAGTCCAGTTTCCGTCGTTGTTCGTGTACCTAAAGTGGCTGGTGTTGGGTCATCATATGGAGTTCTGGTATCCATGGAGATTCCAGATTCCATAAGAAGGCCGAAAGAAGAGAAAATAAATATTTCAGATGTCTCAGGAGAATCAGAACAAGGGGAAAGTTCCATAGGAAAACCAAAATACAAGGAAAGGAAGATTTCAGATTCCTCAGAAGAATCTGAACCTGTTAAAAGATGGAGTTTGGTGGCTTGTTGTATAGGAAAACCAAAATACAAGGAAAGGAAGATTTCAGATTCCTTAGAAGAATCTGAACCTGTTAAAAGATGGAGTTTGGTGGCTTCGGTTACAACAAGTAACGAGAAAGTGATGTTGAAGGAATGCGGGGGGGGCGTCTTCCATGGGTGACATGGCGAATGCTCAAAACTTGTTCATGTAATTTGTCGACATAGTCCAGATTTAAGCTACCTTTATCATGATTTTTTAACATCTATGGAGGTTGTGGGGCCCATAAATTAAATGAATTGCTGTTGCATCGGGGTTTAGTGGGAAGAATCAATGCAGCGGTACAGATTTTGCTGTAGGCTACTGCTCAATCTTTCCACACCAGCAGATGAGGTAAAATTTACGCAAAAACTTTTAAAATGTTTTCTCGATTTCCTTTCTCTTTCTTTTTTAACAATCATTACTATTTTACTAATAGTAAAATACTGGAGGACATAACATTTTCCTGATTACTTTATCAGTGCCCATGGGAGATTTAATCATCCTTACATAACTTTTTTCTGGGAGCCTTCAGTCGCACGGCATATCGAAGTGAGCTTGATATAATTTTGTTTTTCTTTGTAATTTGGTTGTTTTTCATTTAACAAAAACTTGTTCTATTTGTTAAGTTTTTTTTCCTTGCCAATATTTGACAGTTTAATTCATGGTTGGAGGCGATTTGATTGAAATATCTTTTCCTTATTGGTATGTTTTAATCTCATATTTTTGTTTTTTTTGAAAGTTATAATATAATCCAATTCATGTAAACCTTTTCAGTTATTTTTTGTTCTTGAATGTTGAATAGGTTTTATTTTCTTGTTGATAACTAATTAGTGTTAAATATTTATCTAAAATTATCGGTAATGTTAGGAGAAAACATACATGTATATATTTCCATAGTTAAATAGCTTTTTGGTGTCAATAGAGTTAGTTTCCTAATGTTTATCATTATCTTTCAATTTTTGTAGTTGCTAAATGTGATGCCCAAACAAAAATTTTAATAAGATATTTTATTGAATATGTTTTACTTGATAATCCTTGTTATTAATGAAACATTGATTAGTTGGACAAAACTATAGGAATTTTGTAACACAATGCTAATTCTTGTCATAGATATATTGTGCATAAATTTTTTTAAAAAAGATTAATGCTATTTAAAAAATAGTCTCTTTAAGAATTACTTTAGAATTCTTGAAAATTTATGATGCAATATTTGTATCAAAATTTTTGTTTGTGAATTGGAATTCGATGAATATTGTGGAACAATTGCTTTGGTGTTTTGTGTCCCTAAATTGCTTTCCATTGAGCAAAATAAAGCTGGGAGGTATACACCACCAACATTGTTAGATAAATAGTTGGAGTTTTTTAATAATGTTGACCATTTATATGGAAGTGAAGGATTATTTGATGCCCCACATCTTTGTACCGAAGCAAAGGTTAATCAATATTGCAAGTGTACAAGTCAAGGTTGGATACTTGTCATAAGGACATAAAACAGGTTGGTCTTTCTATTTTCATGTTAATAAATAAAATTATTTATTTGGCTTAGCACTTGCATTTAAGCAGTTATGTTGGATATTAAAATTTATGCTTACTTAGGTAAATGCCTTTTTCACCATATTTTTAGTTATTTTCTTTAATATAGTTCAAATTTATTTTAATTTTTAATAGATATTAATATTAAAATTTTATTTGATCATGTACTTTTTATAATGGTATCAATTTATTGATTTAATATATGAAAAGTTTGGTTAGATAAGTAATAAGACCGTAATAATGATAGAGATCAAGAAAATTAGGTACTTATTTGATTATTAATGCACACTCGATAACTTTGCTAGAAATCTCTTTAGTACTTAACCATAGACGAAGATCGCTCTTGAATAAATACTGACGTTCATCCTCTTTCCAAAAACACTTTTAGCCAAGAGATTTGATGGCTTTACCATCCCGATGATACGGTGCGGAATTGCTCGATATTTGAAGAAAATCAGGTTTTGCGCACTTCGACCAGGAGTCTCTGTTTTCACTCTAAAACATCGACGTTGCCTTTCGTGTCGGAACGCCGGCCTCGCAAGCAAAGTAACGACCGGGGAATTCAGCCCTTCAAGCAGCACGGTGACGTTGCACATAAAAGCAAATCTGAAGTTGCTGAAAACTGTGTTATTCGGTTTGGAGTGATGGTGATCCCCTTCAGATTTCCTGCCTACAAAACTAACTCGCCCAAAGACCTCTAGCGGCCCAGACGAAGATGTAGAACAGCTTTCGTCTTCTTCTAACTCTACCCAGAGGACCTGTGCTTTACATCAGTTCAGCCATCGCCAGCATGGATATTCCTCCACCTAGACAATCCAGACAGCCGACAGGTAGAATGAATTGTTCTTGAAGCCCGGAGTTACAGGGGATCCCTCTGCATATTCCCCTGAAACCCGCATGTAGCATATTCTCCTCTTCTCTCACTTGTAATCTGTTTCAGTTTATGCCGTTATCTTTCCATTGATAGATCGCCTATATATTGGACCCAAGGAGTCTCTTCATATCATTCCAGTTTGTACCAAGGATTGATTGTGTTTGAAGTGGTAATTTTTTCCCAACTTTAATTTTCAATGCTTTCAAACAAGATCAACTAAGACTTGCTTGATATAGGCCACCTTGATGTGGCTCTTTTAGTTGTTTTTTTTTTTTCTACTTTGTGTAATAGAATGTTTGACCTAAGCAATGTTCTATTTAAATGGGGTTTAAGTTAGGTTTTATTTGTTTCTTGCTTTTATCCATGTACTATAACAAAATGTAGTTAAGTTTGCTACATTTTGTAATGTAACAAGCTTCGTTTTATGTTTGGCTTGCTTTATTTTTACAAAATAAAGTTTGCTAGTACTGATAGCTTCTATAAAAAAATGATAAGTAAGAGAAAACATAATAGGAAAATTAGTTTTTGCTACACAACTTGTTTTAAATCTTTGTAAAGTCCTATTAACTTAATAATTGGAACAAAAAAATAAAATGTAAAGTTCTCAATTTTTGGTTGCTCATGTTAGTATAATGTAATTAATCTAACTTATTAGTTTTCATATAAGCCATTAGATCAAATAGAAACTGTCATGCAACTAAATTAGTAAGTAAGATAGCCATTTCAAAAAGAATAGAGAAGGAAAAATAAAATTTGAATGGGAAACCAGAAAAAGTCTTGAAAAGGATTTTTTTTTTCCTAATATGCTAAAACGTCTTAGAAGTCCTATAATATATATATATATATATATAAAGGGTGATACCTTGACAAATTTTTTCAATAATAGTAAGGTTAGACATAATAACCATTACCTTGTAAGAGTACAAAAGGTATGACATAAACCTAAAGCTTATAAAATAGACTCATTGTAGTGAGAAATACAAGCATACATGGTTTATTTAAAGTCATCACTAGTTTGAAAGGTTTAACCACTAGTCATGAAGAACATAATACAAGCTTAAATGTAAGGAGGCATCACCACAATGGGACTCCTTACCTTATATTTCTTAGTACTATCGACCCAAAGCAACTCACCATATGAAATCCTCCCTACCATGTCTTCCTTACACGTTATAGTTAAGTTCTAAGACCGTTGCTTATACTTATTTTGGAACACTAGTGTCTTAGGTGAGACTTCAATTGTAGTACCATATAGTGAAACCACTGTAGCCTTGTAAGTGGTAGCACCTTCACCAACATTGGTCACGGTCCTCTTAAATTTATGGACAATCAATGTGTTCTCACTAGAAAAACAAGAGGACATGAATGATGGGTAATTAAGATCAGAAGATTGGTTGATGCAATAATGCTTGGTGATGGAAAAGACATGGTCCTCACTTGTGATTGAGCACAAGTGATCCGTAAAATCTTTGGGAGTTGCATTGTAGACCAAACCTGGATCAAGTGCCTGGGTAGGATTAATTTGACCTACTCCCATTGCCAAAGGTGAAGCAAGTTCAAAATTAAAGTCTTGAATTGGATTCAAAGTATTATCAAGTGTGTTTGTAGTGGTCATTATGGCAGATTTAATGGCAGCTGGACTCCATTTTGGATGTGCAGATTTTAAAAGAGTGACAACACCAGTAACACGAGGTGTAGCCATGGATGTTCCAGTGCCAATGTTGTAGCTACTATATAAATCTTCTCCTGATCTTGTTTTGGCAATTGGTATTGTTGGAGGCCAAGCAGCCAAAACCAATGACCCAAGTGCCATTATGTCTGGCTTTAGGACACTTAAGTAGGTCAATGATGGACCTCTAGAAGCATCAAGATTCACAATTGGTGTTGGCTTTATACTTGTGAAGGTTTGCTTGAAATTCATGTTAATAGTTAGTGAAGTATTGCTTTCCACATAAGACATCACTACTTTTGCTGGCTCTTGGTTGATCACGATGCAAGGACAAAAAGGATCTTTAAATTCTTCTATTATGGGATGATCGTGGATAAGAATTACCCCTAATGCATTTGATCTAGAAATGAAATCAATTTGCCTTCAGACATTCCCATGGATGCATATGATAATCCCATAAGGGAAGTGCTCTCTAGGGTTTTGTGTGTCACATGATGAGAGATGCTTATCATAAACTAATGATAGGTTATGCAATGGGCCATCACCTACGAACATAGACCATCCAAGAATGGTCATAGCATTTCCCAAAACCAAAGATCCTGCAAACCATCGATCAACAATATTTGCAGTAACAGTTATAATCCATGGGGTATCATTTTCTAAAGTTTGCAAATGAGGTCCATAATTTCCTACTGCACCTACAACCACTATGCCTTTTTCCATAGCTGAAAATGTTGCAGTTGCAAGAAAACCTTCATATGATGGATCTATACTAAATCCTAAGGACAAGTTTATCACATCCACATTGTCAATTATAGCTTGGTCAAACCCAGCAAAGATATCAGATAAGACACCTCATTTTTGGCCTACTACTTTGTAAATAGCCAATGTTGCTTGTGGTGCAACACCAACAGCTGTTCCTTTACCATAACCAAAGTACGATACTTCATTAACATAATTACCCGCTGTTATAGAGGCCACTTGGGTCCCATGCCCTATATCATCCCTAGCAGAGTCTTTAACATGGATTCCCTTCAATGTCATTTTTGCTTTTATGCCTTCATTAAAGTATCTTGCTCCTATAATCTTGAAGTTACACGTGGAGGAGTTGAAAGTTTTTCCTCCATTGCATGAACCTTTCCACCTTGATGGAAATTTAGTTGACATACCTTTGTCATTGAAGCTTGGACTTTCAGGCCACACACTAGAATCCAAAATGGCAATGACAACATCTTTACCATAGTGTGAGGCTTTCCACAGACCATTACTAGCATTAAGAGAGAGAAAATTATAAGTATGGGTGGTTTGAAGTGTTACAATGGTGTCGATGTGAGCTGAGATAAACCCTGAGGACTTTTCTACAGCTTTAAGTTCATCTAGAGTTAAAGCAGCACAAAAACCATAAATAACATTATCATAGTTATACAAAATATAAGGATGGGCTTGATGGTTGTTCAATAAGGCAAAATTTGAAGATTTCAAGGAATTGATAATGGACAAGTACCAATTATGATGAATGGTAAACATTATAGGCATTTGGGACTTGTCCATTTGAATAATGTATGGGGATCTCTTAATAGACAATGCTTTCACACAAAGTATTAGCAAAACCCACACGAAAAAAAGAAAGAATAGAAGTGGAACCCTTTTCACATGATACTTCATCTTGCCTCTATGCCCTAAGGCACATGTGAAGATATGAATTTATGTTTGCCACCAAATATATGTTGTATAGAATTTAGAACGAATTGAAAAATATAGAAAAAAAAAAGAAGAAAAGGCAAACCTTTAATTTATTGATGTTTCAGCTAGTTTGTATTAGTTAAGAAATCATTTTTTTCTATGTGATAAAAATTCTTTGCAAACTTAACCGAGATGGAGATAAAATTATGATAACAAAAGTATCCTTTTACAATGGGATGAGGCAAAAAAGAAGTTAGCTCTCTTATGAACCTATTATATTCTTGAAGTGATAAAATTTTTAACATAATAACCATATTATGTCGTGAAAAGATATTGACTTGAATTAAATGATATTAGCCTCTTAACTATACCTCTCATTATTCTTAGGATCTTTTAAAACAAATTTCATGAAAATGTACTTAGATGATTTCAATATTTTAGTATTTAATAAAGTCATTGTCTCAACCAAAGTTTGAAGGACCATGGTGAAATTAATGACTTCTAAAAAGAGAGAAAGAGTGAGAAAGGGACTTCTTTAAGAAAAAGAGAGAAATTATAATGGCAAGTAGTATGTTTTTCATAGTAGGATGAGGCAAAAAGGAATTTAAACTTTTTGATGAACTTATTCTATTCTTGAAATGATATCTTCATAATCAAATTTTGCACATACTCTATTAATCTTTAGCACAATAGCTATACTAAAGCATGAAAATATGTTGATTTGAATTAAATGGTATTAACCTCTTAACTCTACCTATCAATTACTCTTAGCATCTTTAAAAAGAAATTAAAAGGAAATGTACTTAGATGATTGTGTTCTTTTGGTATTTGATAAAGTCCTTGTCCCATTCAATGTTTGAAGGATGATAATGAAATTGATGACTTCTAAAAAGAGAGAAAGACTAAAAGATGGACTTTTTAGAGAAAATGAGATGAATTATAATGGCAAATAATATTTTTTCATAGAAGGATGAGGCAAAAAAAAAAAAAAAAAGGAAGTTAAACTCTTTCATGAACCTATTCCATTCTTGAAATGATATCTTCATAATAAAATTTTGGACTTCATTAATCTTTAGCACATTAACTATATTATGTAATGAAAAGTTCTGACTTGAATTAAATGATATCAACCTCTTAACTATATTTATCATTGTTCTTAGGATCTTTAAAAACAAAGTTTAAGGAAATCATTGTCTCGTCCAACATTTGATGATTGAATTTTTTTAGTATTTGATTAAATAATTGTCTTATCCAACGTTTGAATGATCATAGTGAAATAGATGACTTCTAAAAAGAGAGAGTGAGAGGTGGACTTCTTAGAGAAAAGAAGATGTATATAATGGCAAGCACTATTTTTTCAATAGTGGAATTAGGTAAAATAGAAATTAAACTCTCATATAAACTCATTCTGTTGTTGAAGTAATATCTTAGTAATCAAATTTGTACTTATTATGCCATTACTTTGCACATTAACCATATTATTCCATGAAAAGGTGTGGACATGAATTAAAGGATATTAGCCTCTTAACAATACCTATCATCATTCTTAGGACATTGAAAATTCAATTATGAGGAAATGTACTAAGATGATTGTATTATTTTAGTATTTGATAAAGTCATTGTCTCATTCAAAGTTGATTATGATGAGATCAATGACTTCTAAAACAACAATCTATGACTAATAAAAGGGAGTAAGCAACAATTCAAGCTCCATTCTACAAAATTTTACTAAAATGAAATGTTACCCTCAAGGCCATTGATAATATAACCAAGTAAGGATCCTATTCTAAAATACTGAAACCTATTACAATTATTGTAATTTGTGATTCTTAGTAATTTGCTAAAACCATATCATTATTTGCATCATCAAGAAGCTCACGGACATACTTATAGGTGCATTATAATATTTATTTTAGTAAGGCAATTTGGAGTGGTCTTCAATTACTTTTGTGTTGTACTTTTTTATGATGATTTGAATTCTACCTTGACATTTAAAGTTATCCAAATAAAACATATTATTACTTTACTTGTAACTTTACGAATTTTATTTACAAATTTGATTATTTTTTACAAGTTGAATATAAGGGGTTTCAATTACATTACTAATTTTAAAGTTGATTGTTAAAACTTACCAATTATTATGAAGGGTCATAACCAAGTAACATTACAAAAACATCTCAATGCTCTTTGTTTCTTTCCACTACACCAACCTAATCCACATGAGCAAATGTGAACATAACTAACTTTTTCAACAAGCAACATGGGAATAATTTTTTTTATTTAATATAGACTGACAAATTTTATAATATTAGACATAATTTAACCCTTTAAAAAACATAAAAAGCATAATGTAAATTTAACCCTTTGAAAAGGCAAAATGCTTATACATTAAATTGTCACATAAAAACATAAAAATGAAAACATAAATACATTGAATAACATACTCATTTAACCCTATGATAACTTATACATCAATCCACCGCATAACATCAAAATAGATTTCTTTGAAACGTCTTAATACCATTATGACCATTGACGCGCGTTGGAAAAGCACCGATATCCTCTAAATTTTACACCGAACATCGAATCGGCCTTTTGGCGTGGCGGGAGACATCCTTTAGAATGTTCACTCACCCATTTCCAATCTCACTTCCAATCATCCAATGAGAAAGGCTTTTGTTAACTTCGAAATGCATTAAAATCGCATCCAACTAGTATGGGTGGAAGATTAGTAAGATTCTGTTTTATTAAAAAAAACATTTCCTTTGCTCTCTTCTTTTTGAGAAACTCGACCACGTGAGTCAAGAAGTTCTTGCTGAGGGCACAATGATCTTTTTGATGGATGCTTCTATAATTTTTTGTTGGAATTTTTTTATAAATAATAATATAATTTCTTAACAACAAAATAATATAAGGCATTTACAAGATAATAGTGAAAATTATTTCATAAATCATGATTTTTTCTATTTAAAATATAAATAAGTAAGAGCATTGACTGTAATCAAAGCAATCGGCAAAAACTATAATCATTGATGATCCCCCCTCATATTACTTGGACAATTTTTCAATACAATTCCTTTTACCGGATGGGAGATGTAGGTGATAAGCAACTTGTTAGAAAATATTGCCTCAACATTGGTTGTTTATAAGATCAAAACATCAACCATGGAGAAAACTAGTAGGTTTTGAGATACAATACATAATATAGTTAGAAAGCGTACTACACTTCTCCATTTCTTCAGCTTCAAGTAAGATCTAGTCTTCCTCTTTATTGTCTTCCTAGCTCGATGAGGCAGCCAAAGCTTCTACTAGATGGGAGAGTGAACTGTGGATTGCAAGAGGTCTTTAACCTGGTTGAAAAGAGAAGGTGTCGTGTGTGTCTTTGTGAACATGTGTTTTCCTTTTTATCAAGTAGAGGGTGATGACATGGCGAAAATGCCCTATGGGGCATTTTCCCATTATCAAATGCAGTATTAAATCAATAACCACATTTACTATATTTCTCCCTGCAGCAAGCTACATTACACATATAAGGAGAGCTAGAGAGGGGACTTAGCCAATAATGAAATGTGTCCATATAAATATATTGACTCATCACAAATTATAAGATGGACAAAAGGCTCACACCAAACAACAATAAATAGGCAACAAGAGCAACATAGATGTGTACAATATATGTACAAACATAATGGACTAGTAGATCATATCAATTAGCTACAATAGGAAATATTAGTTTATGCTCATTGATATAAGCCCACACTACATGGACTTATACAATGAGCCAACACAACCTCGTTATGGTTTTGAGAGAAGTGACTTGGAAATTTTCACAAAGCACTTTTGACATTTAAACATATTTTAAGTTGTTTACATAAAGCAACCTATCACCAAGCCTTGATATTAAACAAGTTCTAGTCAAGCTCGGGTGTGAAGTCACCAAAACAATAGGCCTTCCTAGGAACACTCAGTCCCATATAGCAGCAATACCATGTGAATATTCATAGCATCATAGAATGATGCTTTAAAATGAACAATGAAGTTAATATTATTGTTTAATATAAATCAGATATAAAGGAAATAATTGGAAAGAAAGGTTGGTAGCATCTTCTCCTAAGATAAGTATCATGCCTTTTGGCCAAATGTCCACACTTTATTCTTTAATATTAATAAAGTAACCCTTATACCAAACCAAATTAGCCCTTTTCTACTATCTAAGTAATTTAACAATATTAATATTGTAAAATTGATTGTTGAAAAGACATAACAAGGCCCACAATCAAACTTAAGCACTAATTGGAGACTTTGTCTAACCCGGTTTATGTTTGAATTGGTTAGTCTATGTGCTTAATGCACACGCTTTGGGACTAGAGCCAAATGTGGTAATCAAATTTAGTGCACCAGTTATTGTCATGGCTTTTTAAAGATAACCATCTTCATCCTAGAAGTTTGCAACTATAGACTTACACATTTGTTGATGCACTTTAACGACTTCTTTAGTTCTTATCACGACTATTTGGTTCCTTTTGCATTAGTAATAGGCAGGGTGGGAACATCCGTCTAAATTCTTACTGATTAGCTTCTAATCAAACATGTTTGTTATTTGTTGGTCTTGCAATACAAAAGTCTTCATCCAAGAGTTATGGGTGGATGATTTGTAAGATTTTGTCTAACGAAAAATCATGTTCTTTTCTTTGTTCTGTTTGAATAAGTTGTCTTGCAAAATCCAAAATATTATTATGCTAAACATGATGATCCTACAAGTTTGAGTGTGTGAATTAAGAAATTCCTTGTGAACGCTTCAGATGTGTTGTTCTGTAGTTTTCTTGTTTAAATTCATATGAACAAAATAAATAAATAAATAAATAAATCCAAGACAACAAAATAACATTACATATTTACAAAATACTAGAGGAAATTTTCTTCAGTAATTATGGTTATTGTCGTTTAGATATATTCCACTAAATGCTTTCTTTTATTGTTTTTACTCAGTTACTTTATTTGAATACTTATAATTGAACGTTTGGGGATTTCTGTAATTTTTTTTCTTCCTTCCATTTCCTACTTATACTGGATATGATGTTTAAATATTAATCCTGGAAGGGAAACTATTCACAAAATAGAAGTTGAATATGGTAAGTAATTGAATTTCGCTGAATAATTTACAAAGAGTAAGGGTCGCAATCATTGATGACCCTTGCGTCATATTACCGACGCAATTTCCCGTGCGGAAACTGGGAGGTTCTACCACAAATCAATATAGACTGAACCTGATAAAAGTAGCTTGGGAATCTCTCCTTTTCACACTACAATTTTCGGAAAAGGGTGTAGCGATCGGGTTTTCTTTAGAGATAGTTTCCAGCCAATTGTCAGATTAGACAACCTTTAGTACTAGCTAGCGTGCCAATTGCGTCAATACGATTGGGAGAAGGTAAAAATTTTGACTTACAAAATATTTTTGACTTTTTCACAAAGTTTTTCACTTAGAAAGTCTTTTGGACGAGCACAAACATGTTTGAAATTCATGCCGAATATTGAGTCCTTTTTCTTCTCCCTTCTTTTTTTACTTTTTCTTCATTTCCTAGTTCTACAAACAGTGCATCATAGCAATGTGAGATTCATTGCAGATCATTGAATCATCATGGTACCACATTATGTAAGTAATGTGCAAATTCAAATCAATAAGAGCTCATAAAAATGCCAAAGATGAACAGAGCTTATACCATATAAGAGAGTCTAATTCTTATACAAAAGTGGATTAAGAAGTAGTAGATTCTATCATCTAATTGTTAGTATTAGTAGAACAATTATGTTAAAGGGTATGATTGTTATTACAATCATGGGTCTCTATGTAATTGTAGAACTAGGAAATATCTTCTAGATGTAGTGAATTTCATAGTAGTATTGGATTAGGATTCTTATCCTTATGTAGAAGTAGGTTTTCCTAATGGTATTCAACTAGGATTCCTTTATGGTTTCTCTATAAATAGGAGAAGTATAGAGAAGCCTAGTGGGTGAGTTAAGAAAGTCCCCATGGGGGGCTAATTGTTGAAGAGAGCCCCTCTCATGGATTCTAGTTAATGGGAGAATCCATGAAATACCTATTTGAGGAAAGGGAATGTATGAGAAAATTTAATGAGAAGAGACTACAGGGGACATAGGACATTACGATGTTTCGAACCTCTTAAATCTGTTGTGTTTGGGTGTGTGCGTTCTTATATTTGTGTGTTCGATCTCATTGTGGTTGATGCGACTTGGTTGAATTCTACCAACAAGTGGTATCAAAGCTAGGTTTGGATCCCAACAAGTGGTATGGGGGACAAGCTTGGTTCTTAACAAGTGGTGCGGTGAGCGTGGACCGTGGAAGATCGGGACCAAAGATGATAGATCAAATATGATGAATGCAATTGAAGAAGTAGATAGATGTGTTTTGAGGTGAGATTTTCTCTTTCCCTAAATCCGGTTTGATTTTGGATGATATTGATGTAGATCAACCAGAATATGTTGTTGGAGTTGTGGATTGAGGTTTGCAAAGTGCAAATCTATGTCTCTCTGTCTATATCTGAGCATTTGACTCAAGTTGTGGTGTTAGATGACAGAGAATGGTGGAGATATTAATGTTTAAGGGAGAGCACTTTGTTGATGAATTGTTGATTGAGAGGGAGCATATGATACTCCTATGTTGACGTGATGCTCCTATGTTGATGTGATTGATAAAGTAAAAGTTTGGGATTTTTTAACTTTGCTGATATCCAGATGAGGTGTATTGAGACTCTAATAGTTGATTCCGGGGAAGCACTAACAATTCTGGATAGGAGGTGGACTCTTCGTTGGGGATTTCAAAGAGTGATCTCAATTGTTGTGAAAGTCTCATGATTTTTACTTTTATTGAGGGCCTCATGGTGGAGGACACATTTAGATGGAAAAAGCCCATGATGATGTGCAGATGCCTAGAGAGAAACATGGCCTAGGAGAGGTGTAGCCTAGAAGAGGTTGCAGTGGAAGTGCCTAAGGAGGTTTGACCTAAGAGAGGCATGGTTTAAAGAAAAGGCAAGATGGCACAGTTGATGCGGGCTTGTTTTGAAGAGAGTTTTGTCCAATCTTTCTCTATCAAAAAGATTGTGGTTGTAGAAGTTGAAGAGAGTTTTTTGCAATCTTCTCTTTCAAAAGATTGTGGTTGAAGAGAGTTTCTTTAGTCTTTCTCTATCCAAAGACTAAAGCTATGGAAGTTGAAGAGAGTTTCTCCAATCTTTCTCTTTCCAAAGATTGTGGTTGTGTAGTTGATAATTTGAAGAGATTTTCTATACTTTCCTATGGTGCAAGGATGTTGCACTAAATTGTTCCAATGGGGAGATTGTTAGTATTAATGGAACAATTAGGTTAAAGGGTATGATTGTCATTACAATCAGGGGTCTCTATGTAATTGTGGAACTAGGAAATATCTTCTAGATGTAGTGGATTTCCTAGTAGTATTGGATTAGGATTCTTATCCTTATGTGGAAGTAGGTTTTCCTAGTGGTATTCAACTAGGATTCCTTTATGGTTTCTCTATAAATAGGAGAAGTATAGAGAAACCTGTGGGTGAGTTGAAAGAGTCCCCATGGGGGGCTAATTGTTGAAGAAAGCCCCTCTCATGGATTCTAGTTAATGGGATAATCCATGAGATACCTATTTGAGGAGAGGGAATGTATGAGAAAATCTAATGAGAAGAGACTACAAGGGACATAGGACATTACGATGTTCCGAACCTCTTAAATATGTTGTGTTTGGGTGTGTGCGTTCTTATATTTGTGTGTTCGATCTCATTGTGATTGATGCGACTTGGTTGAATTCTCCCAACACTAATAAATAGGATTCTTGATAACTTCCTTAATAATTTAGAACTCATTTGCTACTTTTTAACATGTTTCTCACCATAATGGGTTCATTAAACATACCTTATTAAACCACCATGATGCTATATTATATGGGCAATTCTTAGACTTAGTCAATAAGAGCTTATAGGAATACTAAGGGAATCATGTCTTTAATAGTATATCACAAAACATGAAAGAAAGAAAGGAAAGAAAGAAGATATCAATAAATGAGAGAATTCAAGTATATTGAATTTGCAATATCATGTAGAGCTATACAACATTATGCATGTGTATGCAAGCCTAAACATAGCTTTATAAGGTAATTAATTACAAACACATTTAGGAATACTAGTACAACTAGGAAACCCAATCTAGTCATGAAACCCAATGTAATTAGGAAATTCAATATATTGGTAATTGATATATATTCATTAGCAACAACTTAAATGATTGGCTGATGAAATTTAATTTTGAGTATCAAAATTTTGACAAAGACCCAAACTGAGATGATACAAGTGTTAGGATTGTACAACTTTGTACAAAATCTATCTATCTATCAGATTTCTCAAATAGTTAAGAGAGTTGTTTATAGGGGTTGCAAAATTTTCAAAAAACTTCCCACAAAAAGAATGCTTGGAATCACTCAAAAATTTCAGTATCGTGATTGCAAGGTTCAAGAAGTTTCAAAAAAATTATAGGTTAAGACATTTTTCTTATGCCTAATTTTGAATGGAAGTGCCATAAAAGTATAACTGTTATTTCAATTCTTTTTGAGTACTGTTCTCTCTTTTACTAAAATATCCCATTTCTGCTTTTAATCGCTGACGCGGTATTAAACGTCCATAACCTGTTTATGAAACTTACAGAATAGCCATTTTAAACAATTCAAACATAATCTTACCGCCATTTTCAGTCATTTTCATCCTTAGTCGCGACTGATATTGTTGTAATTCCGGAGGGTTCAGAATCGCATCTTGGGCTATTTTTGCAGAACCCAAAGAGATTGGACAGTCAGGGAAATTTCCAATGCCACTTGTCCAGTGGATTTAATCCCTTAGTATTGGAAAGGTTGTAATAAGTGACGATCTTGACTCCATATCATTAACATAATTTCTAGGTAATTGTAATGGGACACCAATGATGCATGCGTGTCATAATGCTTCTGCTTTTAGGAACCATCAAACTATGGAATATGGCAATAATTCACTTACCAAGCCTTCTTATTAAACAAAGCTAGTCTCGAAGTCTCTGAATTGACCTGGAACAAACAAATAGGCCGATAGCATATGATTTGCAAAAATTAATATAAAGTATTACTGATCTTATCACAATAGAATTAAAGTAAAAGACGTAGTAATCCATTGTTGCATCACATTAGTTGATAGAATCGTTCACAATGATGGGACTTCAAGCATCATGCATCCATGCATTCCACTAAAGAAACAAAAGACAATAGTGTCTCCTAAGTTGGAAAAATGAACAACAAAGTGGGGTACGACGAGAAGAGTATCTTAATTCATATAAGTTAATCATTTAGTTGCTTTCACATGGATTAGATTAATGTTGAGGACTGTATAATATATTTTATAGCTAGAGAGATTTTAACGCCATATAATATGTTTAACGATTTACAGCCCCATATAAACCTTAACAGCTACTAAACTCAAAAGGTGCTCGGTTATGCTAGTGCCACAATCCTGCGACGTCTCTACCTATGGCTTTACTCGTAACACGATAGTGTTAACCGGGTTTGATGTAAGTGTTGAAGTATGTTAGTGCTGTGGGCCAATAAGCCTTTTACTGTAGTTACCGTAGGTCCAATCTTGTTTCAGTTTTACCATTCTCTGTATTTAACTTGTAAAACGTTAGTCATGATTTTTTGAGAATTGTGAATAGAAAACAGCACATTGTGCAGCTCCATGTCTTCCACTGCATATTTTATTGCGTTTTCTATGAGCATCGTTGCTGTTTTTCAGCAGTTTCTTCATGGTATCGAGAGCAGGATTGTTAAGGTGTAAGTTTTCTTCGTCTTCATCTTGGTTCATCCATCGTTATTATGTTCCGCTGCAATTTTTTGTTCTGTTTATGTCAAGGGTATTTTGGGAAATTACAGGCCATTGTCAGACGGTACTTAGGTCCCATTGGTTCGTTGCTAAGGTGACAACGACATCTCATCTACTCTCTAACCCAATTTCACTCAATTCTCAAGTCAACCCTTTTGTCATTTCGAAATTCCTTTGGTGTCCCTTTAACCAGTAACCCGACCATGGCTTCCTCCTCATCGATACAAAGTCATACCCATAATCCTTACCGTGACCCTTATTACTTATCTGCCTCAGATATGCCTGGAGTTGCTTTATGCACAGAAAAATTGAAGGATGATTCAAACTACGACTGGGGAAGAGATTTAATGCATACAAATCAGAGATATGTTTTCTATCAATTGTTTACGAAGTCACAGGAGAAAGCTCAGACACAGGAGCATGTGAGGGCAGTAATCCAGAGATTCTTCCTGTGTTTGTTTGTCAATTACAACTCAAGAAAACAATTTCAGAACAGATTCCTGAGCTTGCTTCTCAATCACAACCTAATGAAGAGAGTCCAGTTTCCGCCGTTGTCCGTGTACCTAAAGTGGCTGGTGTTGGGTCATCATATGGAGTTTTGGTATCCATGGAGATTCCATGTTCCATGCTGGAAGAAGACGAACTAAATATTTCAGATGTCTCAGGAGAATCAGAACAAGTGGAAAGTTCCATAGGAGAACCAAAATGCAAGAAAAGGAAGGTTTCAGATTCCTCAGAAGAATCTGAACCTGTTAAAAGATGGAGTTTGGTGGCTTCAGTTACAGCAAGTAACGAGAAAGTGAAGTTGAAGGAATGCGGGGGGCGCGTCTTCCGTGGGGAACATGGCCAATGCGAAGAAGTTACTTGAGAAATATCTCCGCCTGGTTTAGATTTAAAGTACCTTTATCATGATTGTTCTACATCTATGTACGTTCGGGGGCCCATAAATTAAATGAATTGCTGTAGCATCGGGGTTTAATGGGAAGAATCAATGCAGTGGTACAGATTTTGCTATGGGCTACCGCTCAATCTTTCCACACCAGCAGATGAGGTAAAAACTTTAAAAATGTTATCTCGACTTCCTTTCTCTTTCTTTTTTACAATCATTACTATTAAACTTGATATAATTTTGTTTTCTCTTTGTAATTTGGTTGTTTTTTATTTAACAAAAACTTGTTCTATTTGTTGGGTTTCTTTTTTCTTGCCAATATTTGACAGTTAAATTTATGGTTGGAGGCGATTTTATTGAATTATCTTTTCCTTATCGGTATGTTTAATCTTATATTTTTGTTTTTTTAAAAGTTATAATATAGTCCAATTCATATAAACCTTTTTAGTTATTTTTTATCCTTGAATGTTGAATAGCTTTTATTTTCTTTTTGATAATTAATTAATGTTAAATATTTATTTAAAATTATAGGTAATGTTAGGAGAAACATGCAAGTATATATTTCCATAGTAAAATGACTTTTTGGTGCCAATAGAGTTAGTTTCCTAATGTTTATCATTATCTTTCAATTTTTGTAGTTACTAAATGTGATGTCCTAACAAAACTTTTTATAAGATATTTTATTGAGTATGTTTTACTTGATAATCCTTGTTTTTAATGAAGCATTGATTAGTTGGACAAAACTATAGGAATTTTGTAACACAATGCTAATTCTTGTCATAGATATATTGTGCATAAATTAAAAAAAAAAAAGATTAATGCTATTTAAAAAACAATCTCTTTAAGAATTGCTCTAGAATTATTGAAAATTTATGATACAATATTTGTATCAAAATTTTTGTTTGTGAATTGGAATTCAATGAATATTGTGGAACAATTGCTTTGGTGTTTTGTGTTCCTAAATTGCCTTCCATTGAGCTAAATAAAGCTAGGTGTAGAGCTAGGGTATATACACCACCAACATTGTTAGATAAATAGTTGGAGGTTTTTTAGTAATGTTGACTATTTATGTAGAAGTGAAGGATTATTTGATGCCCCACATCTTTGTAATGAAGCAAAGGCTGATCAACATTGCAAGTGTACAAGTCAAGGTTGGATACCTATCATAAGGACATAAAACAAGTTGGTTTTTCTATTTTCATGTTAATAAATAAAATTACTTATTTGGCTTAGGACTCACATTTAAGCTATTATGTTGGATATTAAAATTTATGCTTACTTACATAAATGCCTTTTTCACCATTTCTTTAGTTATTTTCTTTATTATAGTTTAATTTTTTTAATAGATAATAATATTTAAATTTTATTTGATTATGTACTCTTTATAATGGTATCAATTTATTGATTTAATATATAAAAAGTCTGGTTAGATAAGTAGTAAGACCGTAATAATGATGTAGATCAAGAAAATTAGGAACTTATTTGATTATGAATACACACTCGATAAGTTTCTTGGAAATCTTTTTAGGACTTAACCATAGACGAAGATCGATCTTGAAAAAATACTGACGTTAATCCTCCTTCCAAAAACACTTTTAGTCAAGAAAATTGATGGTTTTACCATCCCGATGATGCTGTGCGGAATTGCTTGGTATTTGAAGAAAATCAGGTTTTACACACTTCGACCAGAAGACTCTGCTTTTCACTCTGCAACATCGATGTTGTCTTTCATGTCAGAACGCCAGCCTCGCAAGCAAAGTAACGGCCGGGGAATCCAGCCCTTCAAGCAGCACGGCTGAAAACCGTGTTATTCGGTTTGGAGTGATGGTGATCTCCTTCAGATTTCCTGCCTATAAAACCAACTCGCCCAAAGAACTCTAGCAGTCCAGACGAAGATGCAGAACAGCTTTCGTCTTCTTCTAGCTCAACCCAGAGGACCTGTGCTTTACATCAGTTCAGCCATCGCCAGCATGGATATTCCTCCACCAAGACAATCCAGTCAGCCGACAGTTAGAATGAATTGTTCTTGAAGCCCGGAGTTACAGGGGATCCCTCTGCATATTCCCCTGAAAACCCGCATGTACCAAATTCTCCTTCCCTCTCTCACTTGTAATCTGTTTCAGTTTATGCCATTCTCTTTCCATTGATAGATAACCTATGTATTGGACCCAAGGAATCTTCATATCATTCCGGTTTGTACCAAGTACAGAGCATTCTCAGCAACACTTATTATCTTCCCTTTCGTGTTTTATTTGGTATTGGAGATGTGGTCTGTTTTTCACATATATGTTACGATGTGTCCCTATGATCATGACATGAATGTAATGATTCTATATATTTTTCTTTTATTAAGTGGTTATAATAACTTACTTGGTCTGATTAGGTAATATGGATGGGTAGATTTCTCATAGTAGGTGTTGCTACACATGCAACCATTCTTATGGTAAGATTAGTTAGTTATAACAACTTAATATCATTGTTAGATTACAATACAATTATTCTAATCTAAAGAAAATAGAAAGGATTTGAATGAAAGCATGGGTAAAAGAACCTACTTTGGAATGATCTAGATTTAAGAAGGCAAAAGAGCCAACTTTAGAATGATATAGATTCAGGAATGCCATCATTTTTGGTAGAATAAGTCGTCGGCAGTGTTACGAGGAAGCGCAGTATAAAAGCTGAACTAAGGAATGTTTTTTTGTAACGTGTTGTATCTTCAAGTTTGTTGCTTTTGTAGCTCTGTAAGGTTGTTTGTGTAAGCCCTGTTACGTGTAAGCCTTTATATGCTATTTCAATAGAAGCAACTAAAGAATCACTGAGTTCAATCTGCTGGTGTCTTGTTTCACCCACGTTCTATACCAAAAACCATCACTCTATGTTGGAGGAAAGAAAGGAGGGAAAAAATAATGAGAGAGAGAGAAGTGCCGACTTAATTTGTTTCCCAAGGGAATCTAGGCTTCTAATGTAAGAGACAATATGTTGGAGTAAAAATTATCTAGTGAAGATGTCCTTTATTTTTGAAATGTGCAAATGAGTTACAATTTCTCCAGCTATAAGTTGTAAGTTGTTGATACAACAACGCATCCTACTAAGATAATTGCCAAATATATGATAACTTCATTAGCTATCATTACCATTTAAAAATAATGTGTCCAATGTATTTGTAGTTGACCGAAGTATGATATTGTCAAAACATAAATAAAGCTAAAAAGAAGGCTAATAAAAGAGCATGTGGTAAACCTTAAGATATGATCTAGCAATGCTGACAAAAATAATGAAAAATAAATTATGGATAATTTTCTCTCTAATTTTTGATGCTTAGAAAATGATAGTGAACTCTTAGTTACATCATGAGTAATTTTGATATTTTATAGCTGAATTCAATTGTAATACATTATTTAAAAAAATATTTTAGCTAATTTTGACTTAAAGATTAATCGAAATGTTTTGAAGTTGTAGGATTATTTGAGAATGAAATGTTACCCTAAAAAATTGAAATATAATTTAAATATTTCTGTTCACTAGTGAGAAAACTTTCAAAGTTCATGATGTTTTCTATATAACTCTATTTTTTATAGGGTTATTTTGTGTATATTTAGCAATATATATTATGGTATTTATTATATTATAGTTCCATGTGTTGATAATCATGTAACTTGTATTATTTTAGGTAGCAAACCCAAAATGAAGGAAATGAAACAATAATTAGAGAAAAATACACATAAGCAAGGAGTATGGCTGCAACACGTGGGAAAGGAGGAAAAAGAAGAAGAAACGTGCACGGGACCGAGTAGAGCTTTGGGTCGAGTATTCTCGGGACAACAAGAAGAAAATGAGGAATAGAAAAAAGACGGACAGGGACCGAACGGGCGACATCCAGCCGATCTCCTCCGTTGGTGTGCAAAACTGGTCAACTCAGCTAATAGGAGTACCTGGAACGTGCGAACGTAGTCCGGGGCCCCCTTTTCTGACGAAGTTTCCGGTGGTTTAAGCTATTTCCGGCAGTGGGTGAAAACCCAGGCAGAAAGAGTCCAAACCGTGCCCTTTCTAGACAGATCGGACTGGATTTGAGCAGACCCGGTAAGTCTGTATCGCCCTCGACCCCACCCATCTCCATTCTGGCAAGAATCGACGGAGAATGGTTTGCATGACCAATCTCCAGCGAAGCTAGGCTCATTTTCGGCGATTCTGGGCTTATTTTTGGCAGATTTACCTGTCCTTTGGGTAGATCTGCACTGAAGTGTCCAGATCCGGCATCTCTGCCAGAGTTGCGGCGGCGCGTGCAGCGTGATTTTTCCTCCTCTTTTCAAACGGCCTCCTTTCTTTTCCTCGACGTATAGAGTTGTACAGAAACTTCTTAAAAGGAGAGCAATTGGTAACAGCTTTTTAGTTTGCTCAAATCTTATTTTTTTTTTTTTTTAAGTTAGTGCGGTTTTGAGAAGATTTATATATATATATATGAATAATTGATTGATATGAAAAAAAAAAAAAAATATATATATATATATATATATATATATATATATATATATATATGAATACTTGATACTCACTCAAAAATATATAACGGTGTTTACTTTGATTGATATGAAAAAAAAATTCTCTTTACACAACAACCAATAAGCAATAAATATGTCGCAAAAACTTACCGACAAAGGAGGAACTTGAACAAGAAATTTTTTAAGTAGAAAGTAAAATTATAAGTTGCGTCTCTTTTAAAAATAATTTCTTATAAATTGAATTTTGTAAAATTGATTAATGCAATTCGTCTTTTTGCATTTGACGGAAATTAGCATCACATGGTCAATTAAATATTTTAAAAAATATTAAGTTTTTCTTACCAATAACTTATATTCACTAAAATACTAAGAACAATGTTGGAATATATTGTAATGAAATTAGAATATATTAACATTTTGATGATGAGAAAAATAGAATTATAATATAAGAATATTATAATTATTGTTTGATTGTTTATTGGTTTAAATAAGAAAATCAATATTAGAACTTTATATAGGAAAGTACTATTCACGTATAATACTGTTTATGTATAGTACTGTTCACATATATGCAAAATAGCCTCCAACTATTAGCACTGTTTACGTATAATACTGTTTATAGCACTGTTATAATATTGTTCACACATATGCAAAATAGACTCCAACAGTAAGAACATTGTTCACGCAAATAGTACTGTTCATGGTACTATTCACCAACAGGAAGAAAAAAAGGGGAAGAAGAAAAGGTGGGAAATCAACGGTATTGTTGGATCAACGGCTCTTTTGAGTGAAATCTTGATGCTATATAAGAGATAGAAGGTTAAGTGTTTGAGACAACCAAAAATAAGAGAAGTTAAGTGTTCTTGAAGTGAAATTTCATCAATCTTCTCTCAAGCTCATCAAGTTCATCAAGCTGAAGAAATCATTCGATGATTCTATTCTAAGCTCATTACTGCTTTGATATTCTTGCTAGGAAATCAATTTGATTTTCAATTGATATCATATTTGAGCTTATTTGATTCGGATAAATAGTGCTATGATTTGATAAATTGGGGCTTTTGTTCATGCTACTTTAGATCAAATATCTGCACTTATCTGAAGCTTAGGAAATTAGTTTGTTCTTCAATTCATATATTAATTGAACTGATTTCATACGAGTAAACAGTACTAGGGTATATTTGAATTTAGGGCTTTTGTCTATATCATTATGTATTAAGTCACTAGCACTTGTTTGAAACTTCTGAACTTAATTTCATATCTTACAGAAGCTAAATTTGGAAATTGTACTTAATTGTTACTCTTTGTTTAAATTCTTGGGAAAAGAATTTGTAACTGGGATTGAGAGAGTGGTTCTCCCTTGTAACTGAGTTTGAAGGATTGGTTCTCCCTTGTAATCAATTGTGTAATTAATTGAAGAGTGACTCTAGCAGGTTGTTGCCAGAGTGGGGCGGAGTAGGTGCCGAGGTGGCTTGGGCTGAACCACCTTCCAAAAATCTGTATATTTGTCTTGTGTGATAACTTTACTTGTTGCTTTTATTGTTTAACATAAGAAAAACGACTAAAAGATTTTTAAGAAACCTAATTCACTCCCCTCTTAGGTTGCTATAGGATCCAACAAACAATAATCTTCAAGAGAAAAGCAAATAATTTTTGTTTAACTGGTGTTTTTGTAGTCGAATAGCATGTTGGTAAACCTTTTTAATTACAACATTTTGTGAGAGAAAAATTTAAAATTGATTATTGCAATTCATTTGATTTCAGACTAATATGTGACTTTTTGATTTCTTCGTTAAGAGTCTTTGGGTTTTAAATTTGTCATAATATTTTTATGCAAAACATTAATGAGATTTGTGCTACTTAGGCATAATCAAAGGAGAAAGTGTAATCTAACTTAATAGAAGCAGGTATTGTATGAGACTTTTTAGTCTCAGATTTGAACCTAAGTACGTTTGTAGGTGTACATGTTAAAAAAAAAATTAAAAAATATAACAAGCTTGATAATTTTATCTTATATCAAACACTGATTGTTTCTCATTACGAAGTGCAGTCCGTTTTAATTTCGGCAAGTCCTTGAACTTTGTTAACTGGACAATCGATGCCAACTAGTAAGGATCGTAATTAATAATAAGCGTCATGTCACATTCCCAAACACAATTTCTCGGCAAAGGGAATGGAACCTAGATGCCACTTATATTTGTGTGTCATAAAGCTCCTACTTTTGCGAACGCACAGAAATTGGAAGATGGCAATAATTAATACTTTTACCAAGGCTTCCTATTAAACAAAACTGGAAAGTCTCGAGGTCTTTGAATTAACACGAATCGCACAACCTTGGGAGTCTCTAATGGCGTCAATTATCAGTGCAGGGATTCCAAAATTTAATGTATCTTATCATGGGAGAACCAAAACATAGGCCGTAATGATTTATTGTGCTTACATCTCGTCGAAGTGGCTCCGTAAACAGCATATCCTCCAGCTTGAAATCATTAAAACGCTGTACTTGTGAGGAATTGTCTCCGACGATTGCAGTTGAAGCATCCATGCATTTAGGAGTCCCAGCCCAAAAAGGGAAATTAAAAATAAATAAATAAAAAAAACCAAGTAGTAAGTCATGACAGGAAGAATATTTTAATGTACTTTGCTTTTCACACCATAACATTGAGTGATAAGTCATGATAGGAAGACTATTTTAATTTACGTAAGCTTATCATTTGGTTCATTTGATGAGATAACACTTCATTGCTGTGGTATTAGTAATTTTTCTTGCATATTTGATAAGATTTATTGATAAATTTGGTTGTAATTTTACATGTCATATCTTAGACATTTTAATTTTACCAATAATTCAAAGTTGATTCAACCATTACTATTAGCTCAGTACAAAACTATTGATAAAGACCTTAACGTCTTTGGATTCAAATCATCTTGTGTCCAGTCCAGTCTTTTGAAATGTCTTCGTCCATAAGCAACTTTTTTTTTGGTCTATTATGCAATGTATAATTAAACTGTTAATTAACATAAGATGATCATTTTGAGTTATTTTAATTGATCACACACCCGGGGGAAGGGGGAGGTACGGGATTCGAACCCCTGACCGGGTAGGTCATTTTAATTGATTGCTTTGAAAGAAACCCACAAAAGTAGGTCATTCTATGTTCACGTTCCGCTCCACTCGCCTCCCTCCTTAGTCCACCCAGTGAAGAAGATGATAAATGGCTCAGATGAAGTACATTAAATAAATGTGGTCCCATCTTTTTCTTCTCCTCTTGGGTGGTGGGACAGGGATACATATGTACTGACGTCGGATCATGAATTCTGAAAAAATTAATATTGCCAAAGACTTTAGACGTCAAAGGGTTTGAATCATAGAATAGTGAGCCCAGTGGTATGTCGGTTTCGGCCTAATTGTCAACTGCATATAGGCCAAGCCCAGTCTGTCGTCTACAGGAAGTGCCGACACAGCCCACAAACATGGAATCTGCCCTTTACTCACTGTGTTCGTTGCAACTTTGAGAGAAACGAAAAAGATTGAGGTTATCATGAAACTGAAAAAATAAAAATAAACAATAAAAAATATGACAGGACATACAATTTATGGAGTGTAACTCATATATTATGAAATATCATAAGAATTTTTTCTTTAATAACTATGCTTGTAGCGTGACGAAATTACAGAAGTGATTATACGGACAATAACGGACAAATAGACTCAATTAAACAAAAATGTTTCATCAAGCTTTGTCTAATAGTTTACTTGCATTTTTTGTAAGATTCACTGAGAAGTTTGATTGTAGTTTTTCAGGTCATATCTGTAAAGTTTTAATCATACTAACTGCAAGAGCCCCCTAGCTGGTTATAGAGAGATATTAAGCTCAGCCATTTATGCTACTACGTCAATGTAGTCTACACAAGAAATATGCACAGAGCTTCGAAATTTCCTATTCACCTTTTCACAAAAATTGATTACTTTCAAACATCTTCTGGAGCGGCACGAGCATCTTTCCAAATTCATGCGGAACGCGTAGAGTTCGGCCTTTGACACGGTGGGGAACATCTTTTTTGAATTCCTCACCCAACATTACTAACAACATTTTTCGGTAAAGAGAATGGGAACTTGAAGCTTTACTTTCCACGCTATCAGTACGCGTGAACCTTTCGACTTGAGCCCGCCCACAAAGCAATATCCATGGCATCTACATAACGAAAACAGCCAGTGAATCTCTGCTTTTAAGATGGTGGGAACATCTTTTCGAATTCTTCACCTCACATTACTACAAAATTTCTCCCTCAAAGTAATATCCGTGGGGTCTACATGATGAAAGCAGCAAGTGAACCTAGCACATGGCATTGATATAAAGAGAACCTGTCTTTAGTGCAAAGCGACTCAAACTAATGGAAAGACAAACCTTCGCAATGCAAGCAACCCACTAATCATTTCTTTTGACACCATTACGCGGAGCTACAGTGCGCAGACTAGCAATGTGAACAGGAGTTGGTTTTACTGGAAGCAACCTCGAAGGTTGCCTAGTCGATTGCTTTGAAAGGTCTGGAGTTGGGGATTTCCAAATCAGACAGTCCTCTGTCCTCATAATCCAACAAAAGCATTTTCTTTTATTTTATACGTTCTTTTTGAGTAAGCGTTTTACTACGATATACGATTTAAGGATTCATTGACCAGTAAGTGTTTTACTACTATATATATTATATTTTAATTATTTCTGAGTAGTTTTCTTTATTTTACTAAAATATTAAATTTCCAGGGAATAATTATGTATATTACGGGGCTTTCACGCTAAAAAAGTATTGACGGGAAATTTCCAATAGCGCGCAGCTCTGCCTTTCATTATTTAGTAAGTCCTGGAGCGAGAATCCAACTTACCCAGGCCATTTATTATTTAGTAAGTCCCTGCGACTCTAGGACTCTGCAAACAAGCGTTGGATTGAACGACATTGCGAGTCTTCATTGGCGTCCAAGAGCACTCAGATTGTGATTGTAATTCTTAATAAGATCAGTTAGTCAATTTGATTCATTTATGAGACTTATTGTTTTTCCATTAAGAATTAACAGGATCATTGCAAGAAGCTTGTGATTCTCCAATGGCATCCACCAACACTCTGATAACCCCTTCAACTTCATCTCCTTTGATTCATTTGCGGGATTAAAATGTTTTTCTTTGTTTAAAGATGTCTCTATATTGTACATTGATTTAATACGTGATGATTTTGCCAAAAACTTCATATTCATTCCAACTAGAAAGGACATTATTTGAGATTTATAAGTTAATAACTGTTAAAAATAAATAAATAATCCGCTTCATTTTGCACTACCACTCTATAGAAAATGTTAAACATCTTAATATTGAAGAGAATTACCATTGAAAATTAAATTTTACTACCAATCACCGAGGTCCATGTACAACAAAAATAAGCATTTATAAAGGCATAGGGAAAACACCCGTGCGTATGTGCAGTAATTAGAAAATAATGAAAACATTTTGTTTTCTCTCTTCGTTTTGACAAACTTGACCACATGAGTTGAGAAGTTCTTCTTGAGGTTACCATGATCTTATGACGGATGCTTTTATATTTTTCTTGTTGGGATTCTTATAAGTATAATATAATTCTTTAAAAATAAAATAACATAAGGTATTTACAAAATAATAGTTGAAATTAATTTATAAATTATGATTGTTTCTGTTAAAAATATAAGTAAGTAAGAGCACTAATTAGAATCAAAGGAATTCGCAAAATTTACAATTATTGATGATCCCACCTCGTATTTAGTTGGACAATTTTTCGAACGAAGTTGGCCTACCGTATGCGTGAGGTAGGCGATTAGCATCCGTCTGATGCTTTTTGATGTGTAAACGCACTTTTAGTCGCCTGTACACAACTGTCTATCACCGAAGTCTTAATATTAAACAAAGCTGGAGTAAAGTTCAAGTCTCTAAGTCTACGTAACAGTAGGTCCTCACTGGAACGTTCAGTCCCTCGTAGCAGCAGTCCCATGTGAACATCCATAGCATCATAAAATGGAGTTTTCTAAAAATGAACGATGAAATTAGTAATGTTGGTTTTTAAATAAAGTCACATATAAAGGAAATAATTGGAAAGGAAGGTTGGTAGCGTCTTGCACATTCTCTTTCTTCCAGCGAGTTGGTTGTTTTTAGATGCGTGTAAAACAAGACTGGTTTTTCTTCCCGGTTCCACGCATAATTCTCGGCCACTTCTCTGCAGAATATTCACTTTTTCCACAGGAAAAGAGAAAATTCCTTTATTTACTTTATTCCATTATGCTCTCGGGTCTAGCTTCCTTGATTGGTGCGAAATTGAAGTATGTCTTACGTTAATAATAAGGTTCTAGACTGTTAAGATTTGGTTACCAAAAGGGTTAGTTTGAATTAAAGTATGAGTTTGAATTAAAAGAGTACTGATAAGATTCTATATAAAGAAGGTCAAGATAACTAAAAGGTATCTAAACATTCAAAGATACTTAGAATCCTATAAATTAGAGAGAGATTAATTCTTAGTAATTAGTATTGATTAGTAAGTCATTCCTTAAAACCATTTTACTAGTATTTGAGTAATTTATTGAAATGTTTAGAAACTTTAAAACAAACTGTATCGTAATTTTTAATAAGATCAATTATTCAATTTGATTCATTTAGATTCATTTATGAGTTTTATTTTTTTTCCCTTAAGAATTAACAAGATCATCACAAGAAGCTTCTGATTCTCCAATGCCGTCCACCAATGTTCCAATAACACCTTCAACTTCGTCTTCTTTGATTGATTCATGGGATTAAAACGTTTTTTTTGTTTAAAGATGTCTCTATACTATTTATTGATTTAATATGTGATGATTCTGACAAGAACTTTAATTTTATTAGACGAATTTTTGTTCCAACCAAAAAGGGAAATTATATGAGATTTGTATATTAATAACTGTTAAGAATAAATAAATGAATAATCTGCTTCATTTTGATGTAACACTCTGTGGAAAAAATGGTAATCAAATTTGGTGGACCAATTATTATCATGGTTGTAGAAAGATGCCATCTTCATCTTAGAAGTTCACAATTGGAAGGACTAGAAATTTATTTGGTTAGTTTTTCTTTCTTTCTCTTCACAAACTCACATGAAGACTATAAAATGTGTAATGATGATGATTTATAGACTTAGATATATGTTGATGTACTTTAAGGACTTCTTTAGTTCTTATATTGACTATTTGGTTCCTTTCATATTAATAATAAGCATGGTGTGAATATCTCCTTGAATCCTTACGAATTAACTTCTAATCAAACATAATTTTTTTGAAAATTTTGATCCAACGGCCGTGAGTGGATGATTTATGAATGAAAAAAATTATATGAGAACAAAATAACATGACGTATTTACGAAAAATTTCCACTAAATGCTTTCTTTTCGTGCTTTCCCCAATTGCTTTATTTTGAGTACTTATAATTGAAAGTTTGGGGATTTCTGTAATATGTTTTTTCCTTTTATTGCCTACTTATATAGGAGATGATGTTTAAATATTAATCATGGAAAGAAAACGATTCAGAAAATGAAACTTGAATATGGTAAGCAATTGAATTTCATTGGCCAATTCAAAACGAGTACGAGTCGTAATTATTGAGGACCCTCGCCTTAAGTTACCGACACAATTTCTTTTGGAGGCGGCGAAACCTGAGAGGTTCTACTTTCCACGTAGCAATATTCACTGAACCTGATAAAAGTAGCCTGCGAACCTGTCCTTCTTACCGTACAAAGATGTCATATCACAGAGAAGTGACACAAAGAGAGCTTGCGTGCAAACTTCAAATTTACTCATCAATTCTTTTGAAAGGTTGTAGTGGTGGGGTTGAAGTTGCCAGACAATTTTCAAATTAGACTGTCTTCCCTTTCTCTTTTCAAATTAGGAATTCCAAAACCTCTTTAGTCAGTTGGTGACAGCAGATCTTTACGACACAACATAAAAGCTTCCTTATATTGGGCAATTAGTGTCCAACGTAGAAATCTGGGAAATTACAAACATAAAAATAACCAAATTTCTTAGAAAAACTAAGACTTGTCAGAGAAGCAAACCGGCTTGGTAACATAAGGTAATGAGTGAATGTTATACGATTATTAGATGAAATAATTTTCAGTGATTACCTCTATGAATTATTTGACATTAAACGCACAATATGGCTTGGTACTGGATTCCTCCATCCCAGGTTACTTCATCTAGTTTTCCATAATATTTTATGAAAGTATTATGAAATATAATGAAAAAGTTTCTTCAGTAATTATGGATAATATGGATAAGTGAAAGCACTGTCCGCAGCCAAAACAACCAAGAAGGTCGCTGACTCTGCTTTAACGCTACCAGAGGTCCCGTGAGTGAAGTTCACATGATCTTTATTCCAGATATGAGCGCTCACGCGTGATGTTCTATAGTTTGGAAATGTGTGCTCCTTGCTATCAAGTATATTGAGAATTTTATAATTAAGTTTCATGAGTACGCAACTTATTAAGTTTAATTGTTGAAAATTGGATAAAGAGTTTTCTTTCACTTTTTAAGAATTAAAATTAAAATAATATATTTTTCTCATAAATGAGTTTTAAAAAAATAAATAAATTTTATTAAAATAATATTAAAACTTAAGTTTTAAAACATTATTATTTACAACAAGACTTGTTATCTAATTTTTTTAACATAATATTATAATGAATTGAGAATGAATTAATGAAAAAGAGTATTAAGTTTTGCTCCTGTCTTTCAAAAAAAAAAAAGAATTGAGAATGATACAAAGAATTTAGTATATTTACTTAACTCTTATTTTTTAATAAAATTAAAAAAATATATTCTTGTCTTACTGAGAGGTTTTACTAAATTTTATTTAACTTTAATATAATAAAAATTAGTATTCAGTAGTTGTAAATATACGTCACTTGCAAGTCTTCGGATGGAAATTCAAACCAACCAGCAAGGTCGTAATTAATGATGATGTTCTTGTCGCTTTATCTTCCCAATTTTTCGACAAAGTGAATGGGAACACAGGAGGCTCTACTTTTCATGTTCCCAAAATGATAAAATAGCCTGCGAATTCTCCTTTTCACATTACAATGACAACCTATCACGGAGAAGTGATGTAAAGAGAATTTGCTTTGGGTGCAAATAAGATCAAATCTCAACCTTTCACGTGAACGACGCGAACGTTCTCAATAATTAGTGAAGGTAAGGCTCTTGAAATAAAATTGAGCCACATAAATAAAGGATCATCTTGCAAATAAAAGGGCTTCTCCGTTCCAACTCACCGAAATAAAAGACGGGGGCCCCAAACTTCACAGTGCCAGTCGGCTCTACTTTTCATGTATAATGGACAAAAATTTCTTTCCTCCACTTTTGACGCGTCATTTCCAACTTACTAGGCTTACTTTGTAAACAAAGCTTGTGCGTCCCGATGTTTCTGAACGAGCTTTGGATTCAACAGGCTTGCGAGTCTCCAATGGCTTCTACGAGCACTCATTCACTTCCTTCAACTTCTTCTTCTTCAAGTGATTCACAAGAATACGAGGTCTTTCTCAGTTTTCGCGGCGTGGACACTCGCCATACTTTTGCAGACGCTCTCTATCATGCTATGAAAAATATGGGGATCGTCGTTTTTAGAGACAAAGAAGACCTGGAGGTAGGAGAAGAAATCAATCCAGCTCTCGCAATAGCAATAAAAGAATCCAGATACGCAGTCATTGTCATCTCGCCGCAGTTCGCTAAATCTAAAGCATGCTTGTTTGAGCTAACCGCGATCATGAAATGCATGCGAATGGGACGCCTTAAGGTTTTTCCCGTTTTCTACCATGTGAATCCCTCTGAACTGGGAGAGCTAATGAAGGATGTTGAAAATATTTTCACAAAACCACAAGGGAACCCTAGTGCTGCTAAAGTGAAGTGGGATAACTGGAAATCACTTTTGGGAAAACTAGGTGATTACTCTGTAGATCCCGAGCTTGACAAAGACCTGTCGGAATCATGTAGACGTGCTCTAAAGGAAGCGAGTGATCTCTCTGCAATGGTGGTCGGAAAAGACAGGTATCGTCACTGTAATTAGTTCTACTAAATAGATGCATCAGTGTATTGAATATTATTTACTTTCCTAATCAAATCTAATTAGAGCAACTTTCAGCTTGTTTGGACTTTAATTCTAAATTAGTATCTTATTTTTACAGCTATGAAACAGAAATGGCTCAAGAAATTAGTTTCAAGATATTTGGTAAATTGATCGCTGACATACCAATCATTTCGGAGCATCTTGTTGGCATAGAATCTCGAGTGATAGAAATCATAAAGTTGCTTAATATAAAGGTAAACTTACCGGAAACAGAGGTGGATCCTGTACGTGTAATAGGGATTTGTGGTATTGGTGGAATTGGTAAGACCATCCTAGCAGAAATCATTTATGCAAAAGTTTCTCCACAATTTAGGGGTCGATGCTTTATTTATCATATTGGGAGGAAAATTGAACACCGTGATCTTGTTGAATTTCAAAAGCAACTCATTTCTAATATTCTCGGAAAGGATGTTGCGAGATCATTAGATAACGATCATAAGGTGAAGGAAGTGCTACGGACCAAACTACGTAAAAAAAAGGCTTTCATTGTGCTTGATGATGTGTGGGAGAAAATCCAAGTAGATACACTAGTAGGGAGCCTTGAATGGTTTGGTCACGGAAGTAGAATTCTTATAACAAGTCGAGATTATCGCTTGCCACATTTGAGTAAGGAAAATGTTTATGAGGTTAAGCAGCTTGAAGATAAAGATGCTTTAGAGCTTTTTTGTTGGAAAGCCTTCAGCCAACTTCATCCTAAAGAAGGCTTTGAAAGGGTAATTGATAAAATTGTGCATAAAGCACAATGCCTTCCTTTTGCGCTTGATGCTTTTGGTTCCTATTTATCTGGTAGGGATGATAAGGATGAATGGAATGCTTATGCAAATGAAATAGATAAAAATCTTGAGGAAAATGTTTCCATTACACTTCAAAAGAGTTTTGATGCGCTCGATCGTGGAGTCATTCCTGGACAAGTTTGTAAGCGAAAAGAATTATTTTTAGATATTGCATGTTTTTTCAATGGATGTTTAAAAAATGATATTATTCATATACTAGAAGCTTTTGGTTACAATCATGTATATGATCTTGGAGTTTTGAAGGACAAATCTCTCATAAGAATCTCAAATGATGGACGATTGTTGATGCATGATTTTTTAGTAAAATTAGGTCGGCAAATTGCAAAGAGTAGTAGATTATTGCAGACTGAAGATATCATAACTGCACTAAGCACCAGTACCATAAGACTTGAAGTAAGTATTTTCTTTGTCAATTCTTCAATATATTTGTTAATTATTTACACCTTATTAACTTTTGTTTTTCTCTTTTGCATTCTAGGAAAATCGTGAAGTTCAAGGCATTGTTCTAAAACTCCCTTTGTTAGAAGATGAACAATTGAGTTTAGAATCCTTATCAGCAATGGTAAACTTGAGAGTGCTTCAAATTAAATGTAACATTTATATGGAATATCCAAATGTCATATGGGATGGAGATACTTCAAAATTCAGCAATACTCTGGGGAAACTCAGGCATTATATGTATGGAAATATTGGATGGGAGGGAGACATTTCAAAACTCAAGCTAAGCAAAAAGTTATGTATTATGGAATGGTCTGAATATCCTTTAGAATCTTTGCCTTTGAATTTTGCATCAACCAAGCTAGTTGAGCTCAAATTGCCTAGAAGTCGCATTGAGTGCCTATGGGTTGGACAAAAGGTATTTAAGCATTATGCAAGCATTATTTGTTCTTCTTCATACTTTTTATGACATTTCTTTGTTTGATTTAACAATTAGTTAGCCTATAATGAATATTTTCAAAATTAAAGCACATAAACTTAAGTTTCTTGAAAAAGTTGACCTAGACACTTGACTTAGGTTGAGTCCCAAACCTTGAGACACTAGCCCTTGTAGATTGTATAATTTGGCCAATCTAATGCATCAGCTAGGGACCTCAAATGCTCAAACAATTGTTGAAATTGTTGCTGGCAGGTTATTGCAATCTTTCACGAGTTCTAGATGTGATTGGCTTGGAACCACTCAAAGTCTTGATCAGTCTGTGTCTTGATCTTTCTAAGTATTTCTAAATATTCCACATAATTTGCTTTGTTTGCAGTATCATGATATTAATGGACTACTACAAAAGAGTTTCCCTTTCCATTTGTGAGCTTTCTGTCTTGAGAGGAAATTCATGCATATAGAATTGAAGTGGGAGAATTATCCTTCAGAGTCTTAAGCATTTTTTTAGAAACTTTAATTATTTAAAATAATGTTTGCTTGATAGCTCCATCAAACAGGTACAGTTTGGTTTGGAGGTAAGATTTTGGCTTAGAAAAATGTATTTTCTTCTCCTTTCCTATACTCATGTTCGATTTATTTATTTCATTTACTCACCTATTGTCCTATAACAGATGTTTAGGAATTTAAGATGCATGAAGTTGAGCGGCTCACAAAATTTGATCGAGATACCTGACTTTGAAGGAATCCCGAACTTGGAGATACTAGATCTTACAAATTGTGAACGTTTGTCTAAGGTTAACGCATCTTTGGGACTTCTAAAACAACTTAGAGAATTGCGTTGTAAAGGTTGCATCGGTCTTGGGCAATGCTCGGAAGTGCTTGCTGAATGCCTCTCAGGTTTAAGCGCTTTAGAAATATTAGATCTCACTCTTTGTGGTCTATCAGATGCGATAATTCCTAGTGATCTTAGTTGTTTAGGTTCACTCAAGTCTTTATGTCTACTTGGAAACAAATTTGAGAGAATACCTGAAAGCATCTACCAACTTTCAGCCCTTGAGCAGCTTCTAATTGATGGCCTTTACAATTACAAACCTGAAGGGCTGGAGTCGCGTGAGTGTATGCTTCCTCAACCGAAGCTTCGACTCTCGGGTTTAAGGTGCTTACAAATTCTAAATCTGAGTTATCTAAATCTACGGGATGAAGTACTTAGTAATGATATTAGGTATTTGTCCTCACTTGAGAATTTAGGTCTCACTGGGAACGACTTTGAGGAAATACCAGATGTCCTCTATGAACTCTCCATCCTCCGGTCTCTCACCTTAGACAATCTTCCAAGACTGAAAACGTTGCCAAAGCTCCCACTGAGTTTAGTTGAAATGGTACTATCAAACTGTCCTTCATTGGAGATGCCTTATAACATAAAGGTGGCGTGGAATTCAAGTGAAATATTACGCACTACTGATTGGTCTCTTTTGGTTGCGAGTATCGGTTATGATGGCAAACCTAGCAAGATGTTACTTGTGCATCCACAATGTCCCTTGTGGACTAATAAGAGTGAAAATTCCTGGAAGGTGAGAGTATAACTCTCCATTATCCCATACATATATTATGTTGTTGAAATGGAAAATACTGCAATTTACGTTTCTCTGTGCTTGGTTTTAATTTATTATTTATTTTTTTAATCAATTTGACAGGACCAAATCTTTGAAGTAGCTGTAGCATGTGGCCCTGTACAAGAAGTTGAAATTCCAAAGTGGTTTAACAAGAGAAGTATTTGTTTCTCTGAAACAATAGACGAAGGCAGTCTATATGTTGATTTGGATGATGATTTGAAGAATTGGAGGGGATTAGCTCTATTTATTATTTATCAAGCCCATGATAAGTCAACTTTTCCTGTCTTTGTTTCTCAAATCAAAGTCAGTCATCTATCCAAAAAAAGAAAAAGACTAGTTGAAGTTAGTGATTCCCACATAATAGTTCCTGTAGCCTTTTGTGTCCCTGAATTGCCTTCCAATGGGTTGAATGGAGTCTGGGTTTATATACCAGTTACGTGGTTTAGGAAACAGTTGAAGAATTTCAATAATGATCATAATCTTCGGACTTCAATTGCAATAAGCAGCCTAAATGTGGAGTTGAAGGAGTATGGGATGCGTTTGGTATATGAGCATGATTTGTCGAAGTTTTATGATGTTCTCACAAGCATTTCTGCACAAGGTGTGGATTCAAGAAGTGTTGAGGAATTTTTCGGTGATTTGAACCCTCTTGACTGCCTAGGCAATATCAAAGCAAGTGGAATTTCTTGGTGATGGGGTACAAGTTAAGGCCAACACACAATTTCAAGACATCGTTGCCAGGTATTTAGGTTGCTAGTATAGTCATCGTGCTTAATTTTTTTGCTTTGTTTATTTTACTGAAATCGGTTATAGTTCCCATCTCATCTAGCAGGCAACTCATGGCCCAAATGTTTAAGGCACATTCACATTTTGCGTATTTACATTATTTGCACATCTATATTGTAATATAGGTGAGGTTTTACGTTTTTGCATTAAGAATTAACATTATTATACTTTTCCCCTAGGACTTGCATATAGGAACTTGAGTAGTCACAATTACTTCTAGAGCCGAAAAGAAATAATTTTAGTAATGTGCGGTATTTTTTTTCTTTTAATGGCTCCTCTTTTCTTCAACAATATTTAATTGAAATGAATTTTTTACAGGTACAAAAAGAAGAAGGATTTGATCTAGAGATCTTAAAATTAGAAGTTAATAACTTTACTACTAGTGTATTGGGCCAAGTTCAATATAACTGTATTAATATTGAATGAGATTTTTCTGAACTATCTATTTAGAGGCATTACTATGGCTTCTATACTGAAATTACTAATCTATTCATGTGAGCTTTTTTTTTTTTTTTGGTTTGATAGAAATGTAAGTTTATATTAATAAAAATTAGCATACAAAATTATAGAAATATACCTCAACATTAATTTTTAACATTAATTTTCAATTCTTTTCTTAAATGCAGTAGAACTTCAATTCATTTTTGTGCTTTGATTTGATCTGTTGTGAAATGGAAAAGTGTAAAACTATATTTCTTTGCTCTAAGCAAAGGTCTGGCATTCGGTTTTTTCAAATCCGCAACAAATATTGAACAAAATATATAATACTGCAAATGAGTTCTGGCACGGCCCAATTTTTTCCCTGTCTAATTGGTCATCAGCCATTAGCCCTTTGAAAAAAAATTGGATATGAGATATGGGAACTTGGTTCAGCATTCCTTGTGATCTTGGTTTTTAAATCCTCACTTGAACACTTACTTCTATCTGACAATAAATTTAGAAGATTGGCAATTAGTATCTGTAAAAAGCTTCCAACTTCAAGAGAATTTCTTTAAAAGCCAAAAGGATAGGAACAAATGGAAGCAACCAAAAGCCACTAACGTATTTGAATCAAACTTAAAATAGAATGAAGAGATCAAGTGTACACAACTCAAATTTCAAGACAAAATATACTGAAAACCGAACATATAATCAACCACGGAAAAAAAATGTAAATTGACCAATGTTAAACTAAGTAGCTTGGATGAACTGAGCAAGCAAGTAGTCAACCAATTGTTCTCTGAATTAGCCTTGGTTCCTTTGCTACATCCACCATCGTCGGCCTTATCTCCCAATCCTCTTCTGTGCGAAAGGGAGCAAGCCGTAGCACCGCTTCCAATTGCTTCTTCTACTAAGATTGTAGGATTCACAAACTCATTCATAGCACAATTTCTTGAATCATCTACTAAGATCCTATAATCATTCTCATCTACTTAAGATTTAGTAAAAATACGTCGTTCAGCTAAAGTACTAATAGAACCATACCGAAGTCATAGGCATCAACTTCCTCTGTCACCTTACCTAAAGTGTAATAGCTAGGGCATATGTAACCTAAAGTCCCTATTGACACATCTTCAACATCAATTTCACCCACCGGATTTGTAATGCAAAATGAAAAGTCTGACAGTTTTAGGAACGTCATTCTGGTCTAAAAGGATATTGCTTGTTTTGACATGTCTAATAATGATGGGTATAGAGAATGCAGTGTATACATATGCAATCGCATGAGCAATCTTCAACCTATCCTGCAATGATATTGGAATAGCTTCTCATATGGTGAAATAAATTTGATCACCAAGGACTCCATTTTGAATATGTTCATACACTAAAGTCGGATTTGAAGTCTCGAACAACCCCCTACCAATTTCAAAATATTTCTATGAGCACTCAACTTTACAGAAATAGCTAAACCTTTTAACGCTAGGTCCTTAGATGATGTTTCAACGTCATAAAGCTTGATGGCAACAAATCGGCCTTCAAGAGAAACCTTGTAATATTTATATATACCATCTTCACATAGAAAAGGCTTAGGATCAAAGTTATTGGTTGCTGATACAAGCACCTTATAAAAGAAGCTACAGATGGGAATAGGCCTGCCATTACAAGATGCAACCAGACTCTCCGATACAAAGCCTTCATTCTCCAAAAGTGCTCTCTTTCTCTCTTCTGGGCCATGACCATCACCGCAAGCAAACAGCCCCTTCAGTAGCATGCTTCACTTGCCCAGAAAGGAACTCTCGCGCTGTCTCCACGCTCCCACACACTGGAGGGATTGAAACTGGCCTGACTTTAATCTCATCTCCTCTCGCATCCACGAAAGTAAGGGCCCATTTCTCGTAAATAACCACAGCCGTCCCCTACGGGCCCGTTTTGGACTTTTTAGGTGAAGGCTTCTGAAGATTATTTGGATGTATTGAACAGACTGCACCTACATGGAAAGTCCCCTACGGTCATCCTCATAATATAATTTTGTTTTCAGTGTTGGATCAGCATTAGGCGAAATTTCTTTGAAAGAGTCCATGGGAACTTGCTTGAGCGCGTCGGCGGCAAATTGTGCACGTGTAGTGTTGGGAATGACAACGTTCGTAAAAATGCCGTTCGCTTTATAATTATTGGTCTGGTCAAGTTTCACTTGTTCACAAGGCTATGATCATTTTAAAACAATAAATCGAGACAATGGAAACTTGAAAAAACCAAATCAACTAACAGCCGATAATATATTTAAATCAAACTCGTAATAATTTGAAAATAAAACAACATCATACAGAAAATAAGACAACAAGATTAAAAAATTTAATAGAGTGAAATAAATTTATTAAACTTACTACAGAATATGAAAAAAAGCTTCCAAAGGTTCCTCCTGTGTTTTTTTTTTTAAGTATGTTTCTTTCCTATTCTTTCTTTTCCAAAATAAGATTACATATTACAGTTCAGTTCCATTTGAGAAATAAAGGCAAAAAAAAAAAAAAAAAATTATTGTGCAGTGCTTCAGCTTACATCTAACGTATAAGTGGCCACCCACACCCCCCAACGCCCCAACCAAACCCCTCCCCACCCCCTCAAAAACAAAAAAAAAAGAAAAGAAATCCATCTAAATGGAAAGGCCCTTCAAATGTTTTGAAGGTGGAAACTTAAAAAAAAAAAATATATGTTATAATCATTGATTTATAGACCTAACATGTATTAATTGAGTTTAGTAATAAAGAAAATTTATAAATTAAAAATTATTCTAGTCAAAATCATTTAAGTATTTTGTATCTTTCATAATGATAATTATGTGTTATCTAATTAAAATAGTCATATGAAATGCTTTCTTGGGTGTGTGAGTGACATCCTTGGAATATCAATTAGCTATTTGTTTAGTGAATCAATTTATTTAATCGTCTCTGTTGCAAGGTCCTAATTAGTGACGATCTTGGCGCCACTTTGTTAATACATCTCGGGGTAAATTGAACGGCGAACCTACATCTCATTGATATACACGTCGTAATGCTTCTACTTCTCCAAAACCCAGCAAGAAAGAAGAGACAACAATAATCCACTTACTGAGCCTTCGTATCGAACAAAGCTGGTGCGTCTCAAAGTCCTTGAAATTACCATTGATGACATTATCTTGGGAGTCTCCGATGACACCGTCGATTAGTCAGATAGACAAACAACTTGACAACTCCTAGATTGCAAAACGTAATCTAAGGTAGCATTGATCTTATCGAGGTAGAGCCAAAACACAGGTTGTAATTGTTGATTGTCCTTGCATCATATTAAATTGGTTCGGCAAATGGACGATGAGGGACGGCCAGATTAGAATTTAAGCCAAACAGTAGAATTTTACCTGCCAAACAGGACAGCCTTGTTAACCATTTGTCCCACGAGTTTGACCGCACGAGTCCAAAAATTCCACGTGAAATCTTGTTGTTTCAGATATAAGTACCCACATTTCTCGATTTTCGTAATTCTTCTTTTCCTTAAATCTCTGTCATCGACTCATCGGCGAAAGAAAAGAAGAGCGTTTCGAGGCATTGCTCCATTTTCGTAATTCGTTTTTTTCTTTCCATCTCGTTTGAGAGAAGAAGCCTGTGTCTCCAATGGCTTCTTCGAGAGCTCACCCAACTCCTGCAACGTCTTCTTCTTCTTCAACTCATCAGCGAAAGTACGAGGTTTTCATCAGTTTTCGGGGTGCAGACACCCGCTATGGTTTTGCAGACACTCTCTATCACGCTATGAATGATAAAGGGATTGTCGTCTTTAGAGATGAAGAGGACCTGGAGCTAGGAGAAGAAATTAATCCAGCTCTTAAGCGTGCAATAGAAGAATCCAAATACGCGGTCGTTATTGTCTCAGAGCAATTCGCTAACTCTAAAGCGTGCTTATTTGAGCTGACCGTGATAATGGAATGCCGACGAATGGGACGCCTAACTGTTGTTCCAGTTTTCTACAAAGTGAATGCCTCCGACGTGGGAAACCTTACGAATAATTTTGGAGATCATTTCGCTAAACTTGAAGACAATCCCAAAGTTGGGAAAGAGCAGTGGGAAAAGTGGAGATCTATTTTGGTGGAATTAGCTGAATCCTCCATGGATCCCAAACTCGACGAAAACCTATCAGAATCGTGTGGACGTGCTCTTAAGGAATTGACCAATCTCCGCGTGCGCCATATAAAAAACTGGTATCATTTTTGTAATTTGTTACGCTAAACTGATGGATTAGCCTGATAAATTTTATTTACTCTCCTAATAAATAGATTTAGAGCAACTTTTAGTTTTTTTTTTTTGGAATACGGTTCTAAATTAGCTTTATTTATTTTTTTAATTTTTATTTACAGCTGTGAAACACCAGTTGCTCGAGAAATCATTGCTAAGATATATGATAAATTGGCAGGTAACTCCTCCAGCATATCTGAGCCTCTCATTGGAACAGAATCCCAAGAGCAGGGAATGATAAAGTTGCTCGATATATCAGATCCTGTTCGTGTTATCGGGATTTGTGGGTTGCCAGGAATTGGGAAGACAGTTTTAGCAGAAGTCATTTACAACAAATTTGATGGTCGGTGCTTCATTCGTATTGGAAAAAAAACTGAACACAAGGATCTTGTTGACTATCAAAAGAAACTCATCTATGGTATTCTCCGCAGCAATTTTGGAGAACAAAAGCAGGACGATTACGAAGTAAAGAAGGCGCTGCGGAACAGACTAAGAGAAAGAAAGGCGTTCATTGTTCTTGACGATGTGTGGCATGACGTCCAGGTAAAGGAACTGGCAGAGTCTTGAATGGTTTGGTTACGGAAGTAAAATTATTATTACAAGCCAACATCGTAATTTGCAGCATCTGCGCCAGGACAATGTTTATGAGGTTCAGCCGCTAAACGAGAAAGATGCTTTGCAGCTTTTCTGTTTGAAGGCCTTCAACCAATGTGACCCTAAAGAAGGCTTTCAGGGCTTGGCTGCAAAAATTATGAGTCACACAGGACGCTTTCCTCCTGTGCTTAATACTTTTGGTTCGTACTTATCTCCCAGGCTGAATAACGATTTTTGGTATGGTTACCTAAAAGAACTGTTGGGTTGGTCCAGCCCATATTCAGGGACTTATTATTGGGTCCAATTAGGGTAATGTGGCCCTAAGGTTTAAAAAGAAAAATATAGGGTTTTTTCTTCAGAGAAGAGGTGAGTGGCCGTCAAAGAGAAAAGAGAGAGAGAAAAGAAAAGAGCAGAATTTCGCAGGAATTAGAGGCCCTGCGCAACATTTGATCAAACGTCTGATCGAGGTCGATCCGAAGCCCGATTGAGCTGATTTTTTGTTAGTAGGTTCGGGATTGGGTGTTCTTCATTGTGAATGGTTGGATCGTCGTTTGGAGCTCTTGAAGCCAGCAGATCTTGATCGAAAATTTGGGTGATATTTCTCCAACTTTTATTGGTTAAGTTGTTGTTTACAACTTGTTCTTCACTATTTATTGGTGATTTTATTATTGTTGAATCAGTAAATCTTAGTCTTGTTGCTATTGTTAAGAACTTGATTGGGTTGTAACCTAACGATTTATATAATAGAGATTGGGGTGGACTCCGTGATTGGTCCCGTGGTTTTTATCCTTCACATTGAAGGAGTTTTTCACGTAGAAATTCTTTTGTGTTGATTGTGTTTTGCTTATTTTACTTGTGATTCAAATACATCGTTAGTGTTTTAGTATTTCCTCATAGGTTCAATCAAAGTGGAAAACTTTATACGTTGTTTTTCCCATCAGAGTGGTATCAAGAGCTTAGGTTGTGGTTGTTTTATTTTTTGGATTTGATTGAACGATGGAATTAAGCACTAACAGGATGATTAGTTTGAATGGACGAAATTATCATGTTTGGAAGGGTAAGATGGAAGATTTCTTTCATGTGAAGTAGTGGCACTTACCGGTGTTTAGTGAAACAAGACCAGACAACATAAGTGAGGCCGATTGGACTCTTGAGCATAAAATTGTATGCGGGTTCATTCAACAATTTGTAGATGAGAATGTTTTGAATCACATTAGTAAAGAAACATATGCTCGGACTCTATGGAACAAACCTGAATCTTTGTATGCTCGAAAGACTAGAAATAATAAGATGTATTTGATGAAGCAACTTATTAGCCTGAAATACAAAGATGGGCAATCCATATCTGATCATTTGAATGAGTTTCAGGGAATGTTTAATAACTTTCAAGCATGAATATGAAGTTTGAAGATGAAGTACAACGACTTTGGTTACTTGGTACTTTACCAAAATCTTGGGAAACATTTCGTATGTCAAATAGTAACTCTGCTCCCAATGGCATTGTCACTATGGATTTTCCTAAGACTAGTATTTTGAATGAAGAGATGAGAAGAAAGAGTCAGGGTTCTTTGTCTCATTCTGAAGCTTTGGTTGTTGAAAATAGGAGGAGAAGTCATAGTAAAGATCCGAGAGGTTATAACAAAAGTCGAAGTAAGTCTAGATCATGGGATAAAAATGTAAAGTGTCATCATTGTGGCAAGATGGGTCATATCAAGAAAAATTGCTTCCAACTGAAAAATGAAAAGAAGAATAGTAAAGGTAGAAATGAGAAGAAGAAAGTTAATGAAAGTGAGGAGAAGAAGGACAACAATGATGATGATCGAGTTGCAGTAGCTACTAATGAACTTGTTATTGTGTTCTATGATGATAATGTGAATTTTGCAAGTAATGAGACAAGTTGGGTAATTAATAGTGGTGCTTCTCTTCATATTACTTCCAAGAGGGAGTTCTTTACTTCTTATACTCCTGGAAACTTTGGCACATTGAAGATGGGTAATGATTGTTTGGCTAAAGTTATAGGTATGGGAGATGTATGCTTGGAGACTCGTAATGGATCCAAGTTGTTTCTCAAGAATGTTAGACATGTACCAGAAATTCACTTGAATTTGATTTCTACCGGACAACTTGATGATGAAGGTTTTTGCAATATCTTCAATAATGGATAATGAAAATTTACTAAGGGTTCATTAGTTATGGCTAGAGGCAAGAAAGAGTCTTCTTTGTATTTGTTTCAGGTCAAGATTTCCAAGGACATTTGTAATGTAGTGGAAGATGGGAATGCAAGTGCTTTATGGCATAAAAGGTTAAGTCACATGAGTGAGAAGGGCATGAATGTGTTGGCAAAGAAGAACTTGTTATCTGGGATTAAGAGTGCAAAACTCGAGAAGTATGCACATTGTTTAGCTAGAAAACAAAAAAGAGTTTCATTTTATAGTCACCCTCCTTCAAGAAAATCAGATTTCTTGGAGTTAGTAAACTCAAATGTTTGTGGCCCAGTTAACCCGAGGACGCTTGGTGGAGCATCCTACTTTGTGACCTTTATTGATGACTACTCAAGAAAGGTTTGGGTTTATGTTTTGAAGTCAAAAAATCAAGTACTAGATGTGTTCAAGTAGTTTCAAGTTTTAGTAGAGCGGCAAACTAGAAAGAAGTTGAAATGCATTCGATTAGACAATGGTGGTGAGTACATTAGACCATTTGATGAATATTGTAGGCAACATGGTATTCGACATCAAAAAATGCCTCCAAAAACACCTCAGTTGAATGGTATAGCGGAAAGAATGAACAGGACATTGGTTGAGAGAGTTAGATGCATAATTTCAAATGCTAACCTGCCAAAGACATTTTGGGGTGAGGCATTATTTACAGTAGCTTATGTTATCAATCTATCTCCAACTGTTGCTTTAGATGGTGATGTGCTAGATAGAGTTTGGTTTGGCAAGGATGTTTTCTACAACTATCTAAGAGTATTTGGTTGCAAAGCATTTGTTCATATTCCAAAGGATGAGAGGTCTAAGTTAGATGTCAAGACACAAGAATGTATATTTCTTGGTTATGGTTCTGATGAATTTGGCTACAAGTGTTATGATCCAACTGTGAAGAAAATTGTGAGGAGTCGTGATGTTGTATTTTTTGAGAATCAAAATATGACAGATATTGGCCAGAGTGAGAAGAATATGTCACAAGGCTCTAAGATTGGTATTGATATTAATCTAGTTCCTTCAAATGATTTACAGCGATAGTTGCCAGAACAAGTTGAAAGTGATATTTAGCATGATGTTCAGGATCAGGTTCAAAATGACCAACAGGGTGCTGATAATAGTGACACTCAGACAGATAATGTTGTTGATGTTCAGCAGAATCCATCTTCAGTTCCACCATTGAGGAGGTCTACTAGAGATCACCATCCATCCTCTAGATACTCTACTGAGGAGTATGTATTGTTGACTAATGCAGGTGAGCCTGAGAGCTTTGAAAAAGCAGCAAAGGATGTGGATAAGAAAAAATGGGTTGATGCAATGCAAGATAAGTTAAAATCTTTGCATGATAATCAAATATTTGAGTTGGTGACATTGCCTAAGGGCAAGAAAGCTTTGAAGAATCATTGGATTTATAGATTGAAGCATGATGAAAATTCTTCACAACCCTGATACAAAGCCAGACTAGTTGTTAAAGGTTTTAGTCAGAAAAAGGGAATTGATTATGATGAGATTTTCTCACCTGTTGTGAAAATGTCCTCAATTCGAGTGGTTTTGGGATTGGCTGCCAGTCTTGATCTTGAAATTGAGCAAATGGATGTAAAGGCTGCTTTTCTTCATGGTGACTTAAATGAAGAAATTTATATGGAGCAACCAGAGGGTTTTAAAGAAAAAAGTAAAGAGAACTATGTTTGTAAGTTAAAGAAAAGTTTGTATGGCTTAAAACAGGCACCAAGACAATGGTATCGAAAATTTGAGTCTTTTATGGGGGAGCAAGCCTACAAGAAGACAAATTATGATCATTGTGTGTTTGTGCAGAAGTTCTCAGATGATGACTTCATCATTCTACTGCTTTATGTAGATGACATGCTTATAGTTGGTAAGAATGCTGCAAGAATTGAAAAGTTGAAGTAGGAGTTAAGTAAGTCATTCTTAATGAAAGACTTAAGCTCAGTGAAGCAAATTCTTGGTATGAAAGTTAGTCGTGATAGAAAAGCCAAGAAGTTATGGTTGTCTCAAGAGGAGTACATCAAGAAAGTGTTTCAAAGGTTTTATATGGATAAAGCTAAAGTGGTGAGCACGCCTCTTGCTACACACTTTAAGCTTAGTAAGAAACAATGTCCTACAGATGAGGAAGATAGAAAAGATATGAAAAGAGTTCCTTATGCTTTAGCTGTTGGTTGTTTAATGTATGCAATGATTTGTACAAGGCCAGATATAGCTCATGCAGTTAGAGTAGTTAGCAGATTTACTTTTAATTCTGGAAGAGAATATTGGAATGCAGTGAAGTAGATTCTAAGGTATCTTCAAGGCACTTCTAGTTTGAAACTTTCATTTGGGAGTGATAAGCCTATTCTTGTGGGATATACAGATTCTGATATGGCAGGGGATATTGATAATAAAAGATCTACTTTAGGCTACTTGATTTAAGTTTTCAGGGGGAGCTATGGCATGGCAATCAAGATTACAAAAATGTATTGCTCTATCTACAATAGAAGCAAAATTTATTGCAGCAACGGAAACATGTAAAAAGTTACTTTGGATGAAGGAATTCATAAAAGAACTTGGTTTCGTGCAAGAAAAGTATGTGTTATTTTGTGATAGTCAAAGTGCTATATGTCTTGCTAAGAACTCTACTTTTCATCAAAGGTCAAAGCATATTGATGTAAGGTATCATTGGATACGAGATATCATGGAAACCAAAGAGGTTGTACTTGAAAAGGTACATACTGAGGATAATGGTTCTGATATGATGACAAAGCCTCTATAGCGAGAAAAGTTTGAGTTTTGTCAGCATGATGCCGGTTTGGATTGTGCTTGAGAAATGGACATATGGAATCTCCCTCATTTAGGCTGGAGGGGGAGAATTGTTGGGGTGGTCCAGCCCATATTCAGGGACTTATTATTGGGTCCAATTAGGATAATGTGACCCTAAGGTTTAAAAAAAAAATATAGGGTTTTTTCTTCAAAGAAGAGGTGAGTGGCCGTCAAAGAGAAAAGAGAGAGAGAAAAGAAAAGAGCAGAATTTCGCAGGAATTAGAGGCCCTACGCAGCATTTGATCAAACGTCTGATCGAGGTCGATCCATGGTCCGATTGAGCTGATTTTTTGTCAGCAGGTTCGAGATTGAGTGTTCTTCATTGTGAACGGTTGGATTGTCGTTTGGAGCTCTTGAAGTCCGCAGATCTTGGTAAAAAATCTGGGTGATATTTCTCCAACTTTTCTTGGTTAAGTTGTTATTTACAACTTGTTCTTCACTACTTATTGGTGATTCTATTATTGTTGAATCAGTAAATCTTAGTCCTGTTGCTATTGTTAAGGACTTGATTAGGTTGTAACCTAACGATTTATATAGTGGAAATTGGGGTCGACTCCGTGATTGGTCCCGTGGTTTTTATCCTTCACATTGAAGGAGTTTTCCATGTAGAAATTCTTTTGTGTTGGTTGTGTTTTGCTTATTTTACTTGTGATTCAAATACATCATTGGTGTTTTAGTATTTCCTCATAGGTTCAATCAAAGTAGGAAACTTTATACATCGTTTTTCCCATCAAGAACTAGGTGCAAGTCTTGAAGATCCTGTTTCGAAAACACTTTTTAAAAGTCTTTGAGGAACTAGTTCTTAATCAAAGAGAGTTGGTTTTAGATATTGCATGTTTTTTCAATGGATATTTATATGGTGATTCTAAACATATATTAGAAACTTTTGATTATAATCTAAGTTTCAATCTTGAAGTTTTGAAGGACAAATCTTTTATAAGGATCTCAAACGAGGGACAATGGTTGATGCATGATATTATAGTATATGTGGCTAAAAAATTTGCTAAAAGGAGTAGATTGATGCAGCTAGAAGATATTGCTCGTGAACTGGAGATTGGTACCATAATGCCTAAAGTAAGTGTCTCTTGTTCCAATTTTTAGATGCATTTATTAAATATTTCACCTCTGAGTTTATTTGTTTAATTTTTTTTTTTTGGTTTGTAGAAAAATCCTAACATAAAAGGCATTGTCCTTCAACTTTCTTTACTTAAAGAGAAAAGATTTAGTTTAAAAGCTTTATCAACAATGATAAACTTGAGAATGCTTAAAATTGAATATAAATGGAATTGCCAAAAAGTGAAATGGTTGGGAGATCAACTTGAACTAAGTGAAGAGTTACGCATCATGGAATGGGAAGGATATCCTTTAAACTCCTTGCCAACTGATTCAAATTTTGGAATCAAGCTTGTTAAGCTCAAATTGAATGATAGTAAAATCAAAACACTATGGAATGGAGAAAAGGTACCATTGTGTCTTTTATGCAAATAAATTTTTGTCCTTCCTTCTCTTTCTCTCTCTCTCTCTCTTTTCCTTCATTATTTTTCCCTTCATTTAATAGTTTGTTATCCTATACAGAGTCTTCCAGAATCAAAGCAACTACACTTAAGCTCCTTGGAGGAATTGATTGTCGTACCGGACTTAAGTGGAAGCCCAAAGCTTGAGATTCTAAGTGTTCATCTTTGCAACAAATTGTCTACCCTCTCCCCTTCAGTTGGAAAGCTCGAACTGTTCAAAGAGTTGTCAATACGAGAATGCAAAAATCTTCAAGAACTTCCAAATGAGATAATCTCAACTTCCATTAAATGGCTTTTACTTGTCAAGTGTTCAAAGGTCAAACAATGTCCAAATATTCGACATAGTTTGCAATGTTTGCAACATCTTTTTATTAGCGATACCTCTATAGGAGTAGAAGGGTTACCTTTCTCATATGAGAGATTACCGTCTTTAAAGGAGTTTCGAGCATGTGTAATTCACCTAAAAGAATTGCCATCCTTCATTTTTTCTTCGGAGAAACTTGAAGTTTTATGTATCTGGCCTATTGAATTAGATCTCAGTCCCAATTTTTAGCTCCCTGCCTTGTTTCCAAATTTAAGCTCTCTAAGATACTTAGCTTTGGGTGGTTTTAATGTGTCAAATGATACAAGACTTCTTACTCTTAGTGGCTCATCCTCATTAGAACATTTAAATCTGTCTTGGAGTAACTTTCCAAATATATTAGATATTATTAGTGAAGTTCCCAACCTTCGTACTCTTGAGTTGTCTGCCTTTCAAAGAGTTGAAAAATTGTTAGAGGCTCTATTCTTTAATTGCTTAAACTTAGGATCTTTAGAGACACTGGATTTGAATACTTGCGGCCTAGAAACCATTCCTGAAACAATCGGTCTCTGCTCCTTGCTTTCCACGTTGTGTCTGAGTTATAACTGGTTTACAAAATTACCTGATAGCATCTGGAAACTTTCAAAGCTTGAGACGCTTGAATTATGTGGTTGTATCTCTCTCGAGTCATTGCCAAAACTGCCATTAAGTTTAGATTCCTTGTTGTTAAGAGATTGTCCAAATTTGCTGGGGACGGGCCTTCTTTCTTTTACAGTTGCATATGTTGGCTTCGATGAAAAGCCCCACCAGGTCCTGTATCTGCGTTCTGATGAATACGTGTAGTTACTCCTAGTTATCCAAAGAACTGTTATTAACGTTTTCTTTTTTTCCCATTTTAACTTTTTGTTTTTGGGTCTACAGATGGGCCCTGTGTTCCCATGTGTGGTGTGTGGCCCTGCCCAAAAATCACCAAATCAAGCGTTGTTCCCTTATAAAACCAGTCATTCCAATAGAGAAATTGCAATCGATATGGATTTGAATGCGTACGATGAGGGATTCGAACCGTGGGCATGTGTTTTGTTCATTGTTTATGAAGTCCATCATGGGAATGAGGAAAGAGCAAGCAAAAAGCAAAAGATTGATGAGCCTGAGAATTCAGATTCTGGAGCATCTACGGGCCGTAACTGTATTTTTCCTGAGTTGGATTGTGAAATATGTAAAATGGAAGGCGACGAAGACATTGAAGGAAAATCCTTTGTCGTTTCTGTACCTGAAGCGGCTCAATTTGTGTCGTCATATCGAGTCTGGGTGTTTATAAATCTCACACATCTCTTTCCGGGTCTGCGATCCCATGATATAAGATGGAGCTACTCAGTTTCAATCGAAAAAGGAAACGAGAATGTGGAGTTGAAGGAGTGCTGGGCGCGTCTAATAGATAAGGGGGGATGTCCAGAGTTCTTTCAAGAAATCAATCGCATTTCCCGATCTGGTTTAGACTCGAAAAGCCTTGCTGATTCTTTCGAATGTGTTCTAGAAGATTTTGTTCATGTCGATCATCCCAGAAGGAGTGATAGCTATAGCTACACCGGCTATAGCGATTTCGATGATTGTGGCGATGGCAGTGATAGCGAGGATGGGGGCGATGGCGGCGATGGCGATGGCGATGATGACGGCGATGGTGACGTGGAGCGTGTGAATGCTGATCAGGTTTGTTCTCTTTCTTGTCTAACGTCATTGTTATTTTATTGTTGATTTGTTGTGGAACATAAACTTTTTATATTATTTTTTCAGTGCGCATGAGTGGTCCAGCGGGTCTTAAGAAGCATGGTGTCTTGAGCAGATGGTCCTGTTTTTCTTTTTTTTTTTTTCCCTTTCTTTTTTAGAAATTTTTTTGTTGCAAATGTTTGACTAAGCTGAATTTATACTTTTGAGAAAATTTTATTAAATTTTATACTTACCCTTACTTTTAATTGTAAACTTATTTGTTTGGACTTTCTTTCTTTTTTCTTCTCAATTTTATAATATGTCCAAATTTTTATCATTTTTATTTAGTTACTTTGATCTAAGTTTTTTAAATGTACCATAATTTTTATTTTACTTTCTAATAACTAACTTCTAATTTTTTTTAATACTGATGAATTTAGTTCTATAACATTTGTTATCATCTTTCAATTTATGCAAAGGTTAAATATGGTATGGAGAGAGATTTTTATAAAACATCTTGTTAATTAGATGTGTCACAGCCGCGTGTCCACTAACGGAATTGAAGAGACCAACTCTATTCATCATGGAGTAAACTTTGAGAAAAAGGTTGCACGCCTTGAGGCTTTATTTCTTTTACTTTTATTACTAATTTATCTTCCTTTTCCTTTTTCCTATTTGTGCTGCTAAAGTTCATTTGGAATTGAATCTCGCCAGCTTTGTCTATCTAATTGGTTTTATTATTATTACCATTTTGCTATTGCTTATGTAGTTGAACATAATATTTTTTATTTTTTATTTTTTTTAGTGTGCACCAGCGGACCAATGGTGTCCTAAGCATACTGAAGATATAGAACTTCAGTAATGCAGCTTAGTATCAAAGGCACCATGGCATGGAGTTGGAGAGGCCTTCTCAAACTAAGGCCTACACTTACTCAGGTTATTTATACGTCTACCTATTGATGTAAACAAATTTATCAAGACCTTCAACCAGTCATTGAAAAAGTATATTGGTATGATTTAATTTGGACAAGGGGCATTTGCAAACATAATTTTATTGGATGGCTAGTTTGTCAAGATCGACTCTCTACAGCAGAAAGAATGGTACGATGACTTCCTTTAGTTAACTTATATTGTGACTTTTGTCAGTTTCATGTTGAAAATAGGAGTCATCTCTTTTTTGAATGTCCATGAATAGTGATGGTTTGGAAGACTATCCTTGCTCAGAATGGAATTTGACGTCATATTGAAGGATAGAATGAAGAACTGCAATGGATGATTAAAGCAACTAAAGGAAAGGATTTGGCTGCAAAGCTTCTTAAAATATCTTTTTTAGCTTGTATTTATTGCATATGGATAGAACGAAATAGAAGACGATTTCAACATAGAATAGTCGACATTCCTATCCTCTTGGCTAAAGTAAGGAAAACTATACGAGGAAGAGCTTCTTTATTTCAAAATGTAAAATCCTCACAGGAAAATGTCATTTTGAGTGAGATTTGGAGGCTTCCAACTTCTATCTTTTCATAGTTGTTGAAAATTGTAATGCTGGGGTATGCCCCTATGCTTTTGTACACTACTTTTATTAATGCAAACTTACATTTCAACCAAAAAAAAAAAAAAAAGATATGGCAGCTCGATCCTATTGCAGTAAGTTTCATTACAGTCGCCTTTTGTTTTAAGATAATCTCGTTCTATTTGTTGGTGTTTTATGGTTGCTAAAATTTGACAAAGTTGAATTTGTGCTTGGTCAAGATTTTTTTAAATTCTGTATCTACACATACTTTTAATTGTAAACTTGGTTGTTTAAAGTTCTTACTTTTTCCAAAATTTATCATTAAGTTGAATCTATATCTTATTTTTTTCAGTTATTTTGCTTTAAGTCTTTAATTTTAGCAAAAACTTTACTTTACACTTAAATGATTACATGCAAAAATTTGTTTCAAATTACAAGTCATATTATGAAAAAAAAAAAACTTGTAAGTTGATGTTCACAAATTGAAATGGCTTTTGTGATCATTTTTTAGTCTTTGCAAAGACCAAATGTAATGTTGAGGTAAAGGTTTCTATAGAACATTTGATTAATTAGATGTGTCTCTAAGCACCATGTAACAAAAATGTTAATATTTATTGCATATGATTTAACCTCTCTATCTATCTATTGATGTTAATCTTTGAACATCTTTTCATTTGTTTATTATTTCTGATTATTCCACCTTTACCTTAAGTTAACAAGACTTTTTCAAAGGAAATTTAAATTCTTCAAAACTGGACATAAATGATGTATTTTAAATGTAAATTTGTTGTAGGTTAAGTTCATAACAAAATTTTACTCCCTTCTACACATATTTTTGACGTGAACGATTTTTTTTTTTTTTTTTTATGAAATAAATAATGATTGTTTCGTGATAGCGTGAAGGTGATATAATTAACGTTTTGACCTTCTTTTTTTTCTCAATGTTTTTGTTTACAGCCTTACTGTATTATTCTTGTGATGGCATGCTGCCCTATGCGAGAATCCTACATCCCAAAGTTGGTTAAAGAGAGATGCTCTTTCACTGGAGGGATTAAAATTTGTATTCATTGGAACTAGAATTCGGTCAATTTGAAAGTATGTGCTTTGACAATTGTTGCTGGAGCGAGTGAAGGCAGTAATCGTATTCTTCCTGAATTTGTTCGTCAACAAAGCTAGCCTAAATGATACCACTCTTTTGTTTACCCAAGATATCTTCCGTTGGCTTAATTGGAATAGGGCTGCTTTTGAGTCTTCCATATACCTCGTGAAGATTGGAATCTTCTAATAGATGGAGCTACTGAGCTTCAATTGCAACAAGTAGCATGAATCTGGAATTCAACTGCGGGGCTCGTCTGTTAGATTTTTCTGATGATTTAGCATTCCTTGATTATCTAGAGTTCAATGATAATTCAAAGTTCAACAATGATGTTGAGGTCATTGATGATGCGGTGTTCCTTAATGATTAAGTGTTTTGTGGAGTAATTAGAAGGAGTTCTGACGCACTTTCAGCCCACGAATTCCTCATCTATGGTTTTGACACGGTCCGGGGTTGCATCAAACATGAATAATTTGATTGGTTGAATTAATGTACAGATATAGATGGTCACCATGTTCGGGCTGCCACTCCGACTTATTTATCCGTTAGAAGAGGTAAAAACCCATTCAATCTGCTTCTTATTTGTTGTCATTATTAGTTTTCTGTTCGTTCCTCTGAGGAGTAAAATTTTTTATTGTTAGTTCTCTGTCCTCGTGACCTTTGGAGTCTTCATCCGCACTGTATCCTGTGTATATCACAGGTTTGCGAGCCTTAGTTCATCACATGTTGTAACATGCTTCATTTAATTTTGTTCTTTGTTCTTACTTAGTTGTCTTTTGTTTTAATTGACTCTTGTTTCTGTTTGCTATTATTTACTTTATTTGTCGTCACTATTTGACCAAGTTGAATTTGTAGGATGAGGTTTTACTTAATCCTCTACTTTTAATTGTAAATTCAATTATTTTGAGTTTTGTTTTTCAATCTTTCTGAAAAGTTAATGATATAGCATAATTTTTTTATTTTTAATTATTTTTATTATAAATTTTGATTTTATTAAAATTTTGATTTTATACTTTAACAATTAACTAGTACTAAAACTTTATTTGACACTAGTTAGAAGCAAGAGAAGAACACAAGTTGATGCTCACATTTTGGAATCACTTTTTATTGCTAATAGACTTACTTTCCTAGTTTTGGTCATCATCTTTTAATTTCTCAAGTTTTTAAATATGATGTTGAGGCATAAACTATTAGGAAATATTTTTATTGATTACTTTTTCTTTATAATTTCTTGTCAGTGATGAAACATTAGATCAATTGAATGTGACTAATAATTGTGTGGCTAAGATGCTCATTATTTTCAAGTTGATTTGTTTTTAACAAAAATTCATGTTATTCTCACCTATGAGAGTTTGATGTAGAATTCTTAAAAATTTATGATGCAATATTTATATAAAAATTTGTTATTCAGTGATAATATTTTTAGTAACTGTTTCTTTGTTGCATGTGATTTTATCTTTTTATTTTTGTATTAAATATGCATAAGAATGGTAGGAGGAACTTTTCTTCTTTTCATATTTATTTTAACTAGACAACTTTTTTGAAAGAAAATCAAAGGACTTCTTAAATCTTGATGTAAACATTGTGTTGTCCTTTACATGGTGCACTTGATGCATCAATATTAGGTTGACAATAGCATGTCCATCAACATCCAATAGATAGAGGCCCACCTCTCCTTGCAACATAACATTTGATTGAAGCATGACCCTCCAATCCTGTAGTGTTTCTCAAGAGGATTTCTATGGGTAAAAAAAATATTTTAATCTCAAGTCAATATTTATGTGGAGGTGAAGGGTTGTTGGACGTCCCGCGTCATATACTGAAAGCTATTTGGCATTGGCAGTGTACAAGTCGGGGTTGGTCTGAAGGTCTTACCATCACGATGATGCTGTGCGGGACTGCTTTCTTATCTGATTCGGTGTTTGGGGCAAATCTGGTTTTCCTCACTTCGACAAGAAGACTCTGCTTTTCACTCTACAACTACGACTTTGCTTTTCCCGACAGAAGCCCAGCCTCGCAAGCAAGACAATATAATGACTGAACCTGTTTTGAACGCAAACCACTCAAGAATTCAGCTCTTCACGCAGTACGCCGATTGAGCACAGAAAAGCAATTGCAATGTTGCTGAAAACTGTGTTGTGCTATTTCCGACATTGGAATTCGTTACAATTGCATCAAACAAATGCGTTTTTCTTCTTTCTTCCTTTCGAAGAAGTTCGTTACTTCTTTATATTATTCACCTATTTATTGTTGCTAAACTTTCGACAAATATTGACTTGGATTTTTCCACCTAACTCGACAAAGAAACTTGTCTCAATGGTGATTGGTTGGTTTTGGTCCAAAGTTTTTAGTAAGTCTTGTTCGTGACTTTTTTTTTAGAAAATATTGTATATACTAGAGATATTACATATCTAAAATAAATGTTTGAATGTTTTAAAGTAACGTCTACATTTTCTGGAAACTTTCGAGCACCACTTGCTGAACATGGAAGTTTTGGGAGATAAAAGGAACGAAAAGATAAGCAACCCTTGAACTTACAAAGGGGCGTCAATTTCAGTTCACTGTTGGTACAACACTGTTTCTTGACATGGCCTCAATCAACGCTCCAATTGAAGCAAATGAAGATCCCCCGTCCATTACAGCCTTCCTGCTCTTCCCACTCATGTCTTTCATCCTCCTTCTGATCTCACTGTCACAGTCCATCCCAGATTTCACCGCTTTCTCAATCTCCTTAGCCTTCACAAGCTCACCACCCGGCCTGTAATCCGATTTCAACTCCACTGCCAATCCCAGATCCTGCACCATCTGAAAAGCATTGATTTGTTGTTCTGCATAAATCGGCCACGCTGCAATAGGTATGCCATGCCACAAGCTCTCCAAGATGGAGTTCCACCCACAATGGGATACAAACCCGCCGACAGCTTTGTGTGCCAGGACTTCCAACTGTGGGGCCCATCCACATAGCATTCCAATTCGTCTCGTCCTTTCTAAGAATCCCGGCGGCAAGACCTCCTCGAGATTCCGAGGATCAAGCGGCGAGGCATGCTTATCGGTGGATGCCAAACGCATGGACCAGAGGAATCGGTGTCCACTCCGCTCAAGGCCAATCGCAATCTCTTTCAACTGCGGTGGACTGAAGCTCCCCCAACTCCCAGAGCACAAGAACACCACGGATGATGGAGGCTGATCGTCGAGCCACTTGCAAATCTTATCACGTTCGGTGTCTTTTTCATCTGAAAATGTTTCACTAGTGAAGTGGATCAGTGGTCCAACTCCGTAGACAGGGGGTATTCCATCATCCAAAAGGGAGTCGAACGCATGGGATTCCAGCTCATAGAACGTATTTACCACAATACCCTGGGCCTCTTTAAGCCTTCTTCCATGGTTTAGCATAGAGATGTAGCCACCCTCTTTGTTGAACGCAAATGAAGGCAAAGCACTAGGGGGAACAGGGTTGACATAACTCGGTATGATTGACTCAGGATCCGATTGATTAAACTCGATACCAACCTGCGCATGCCGTGCTGGGAGGTAGAGCAAGAAACCAAGAAGGGCTGCGCTGGAAGTGAAGAAGACGTAAGATGGAACGCCAAGGTCATGTGCCACATCAATCATGGCGGTGCAAAACATATCCACCACCAAGCCAGCAAGTGGGATCGACTTGGATAACAACCTCTTGACGATAGCTTCTTTTATATGAGATATGTGCCTCTCAATGTAATCGGTCAGATATTTTTCCGCAGACTGAAGGAGAAGCTCTTCTGGAGGAGGATCTGCTCGAGGAAGATGGATGAAATTTATATGGGGATGAGAGGCCGCAATTGATTGAATGTATGCATCCAAGATGTGTTCAAAAGCTGACTTTATTATGAGAACGGTGATTGAGAAACGGTCATCTTGATCAAGTAAACACCTTGCAAACTCCATTGTGGAGACTAGGTGACCCACGGCCGGAGTAGGGACGAACACCAACTCCAACGTGGACATTTTGGATCAACTTCTGGGGACGACGTGATGCCCTTTCAGACCACTTCCATATATGAATAATATATTCAGAACCAGAACAAGAACAATATTCAATAATGTTCGGGAAATGGCCATGAGAAGGAAATGATATGTTTATCTTCATAACTTGTAATATGTGGTTAATAGTCTTCGAGATGAGTCGTCGAATGCAGCTTTCAAAAGTACAATTATTGCTGGGGCAAGAAAGCGAAAGAGCAAGGCAAGAAAAAGGTTGTTTACCACTTGTCGTATATGTCACAAAGTCTTTCCAAATGGGTCCTACCTTTTCCTAGGAATCTTCAGCCACTACAATATCATAGATATTGGAGTGGGAGCGTTTTGTTTTTATTCATATCGTGGTTGTCTTTTATTTTAAGGTAATTTTGTTCTATTTTTTGGGTTCTTTTGTTTTTATTTTTCCACTATTTGACCAGTTTGAGTTTGTCTCAAATGAGATTTTACTGCATTCTCAATTTACATATACTTTTAATTATAAACTCATTTGTTAGATATTTTTAATTAGTTCTCTAGTGTTTGTAACCATCTTTTAACTTTTATAGTTGTTAAATGTTATGTCAAGCCAAAAAAGGGCATGAAACGTTTTGACTGAATTATGTTTTGCTTCATAACTCAATGATGGTGGACTATAAGAAGTGCATGGCAAAGATGATAATTACATACAATGTGAATAGACTTTTAAGAAAAGTTTATATTGGTTTGACTTTTGAAAGATTGTCATAGAATTCTTGAAAAAGCATTATGTAATGTCTTTTATTACAACCTTTTGGTTACTATTAGTATTTTTAGTAAATGTTTCTCTCTTACAAGTGACTTTACTTTATTATTATTTTTTAACAAGAGAATTATTATGAGTCAGCATAAAGTAAAACTTAAGACTACAAAAGTTTAAAATGCTTAGCACAAAACATGGAATCAAAACCAAAGGGGAATCAATGCATTTGTTTAATCTATTTGCTCCATACACATTGCATTATTAGTCAGAAGCACAAAATCGAGCAAATGATTCCATTATCATTTGGAGTACATATTCTCACAATTACTTTATTCATAATTTTTGCAATTTATTACTCATTATATTACATAAATTTGTAACTTTTTCATCTTTGATATAAATTAAAGTTGTTTTTCTGAGAGACTGATAAAATCACAACATGATTGAAACAAAGACTGGATAAGGCACAGCTTTTGCTTATCATGTCAAGTTCTCCGGTCAGAGCCACCATGTCCTTAAGATGATAACCTGTGCATGAAACGTGTTTCAATATTTCGACACGGCTGCAGCCGACGTGGGGTGGAGGTGTTGATCTGATAGTCATGTTTCTAATACCGTAATGCATGATGGGCATGCGTGGTTGCATATGTTCTCTGTCTTGACGAGTTTCTTGAGGCCTTCACGGAATTTAGGCTATTTCACATGCCCATCACATATAAGGGAGTATCCACTTTGGAAGGGGCTGTCCCCAAGGGCACACATCCATTCAAGTCATTTCTCTCTTCCACTCTTTTAACGAACTCACATGAATACTGTTGGGCTTGGACTTGGACTTGAGCTACGTGGTACATAGCCGAATGGCCTGCTTCAGCCGTTTGGCCTTAAAGAGCATGTAGAATTGGATGGAATCATTGAGATAGAGGAAGAATGTAAAAATGAGATGACTATTTGATTTATGAATCCGTGGAAACTTTGTCATTATTTGATGATGGGCTTCCGTTTTGTTCATATCAATTATCTGCAGGTAATGATTATACCATTAATGTTGATGAATCTAAACACTTATTCTAGTGAGTATCGTGAACTATCAAGATAATTATATATATGTTAAAGATCCGTTACTATATATACATAGCTTTTATTAAAGCCCAAAATCTTCTTTTTTTTTTTTTATGAATATGTGAGTTGATTCATCGAAGAATAAAGAAATACATAAGCTTAGGGGCATACCCCAACATTACAATCATCTAGGAGAAATTATCTTATTACTTAGACGAGTTTGAGCCTACTCTATAGAGGGCAAAATACAACGTTATCTAGAGGACACCTGATTAATCCCTATCAAATAAATAAATAAAATGATCCCTCTCAAACATTAGTAAAGAAAGAGGAAATCAGTTACAACCAAACCAAAAGTTTTATAAAACATGCAACATGAGTGTATACACGCAAATTTTCTCCATTTACTGTATGCAAACTATTGATAGACCATTTTGTTTTCTCATTAATGGCATCAACCACTCTTGCATTTTAAAGTAGCCCACATCTCAAATTTTATAAGACATGCAACGTTAACATAAAATAATTTTTTTTTTTACTGTTCTTATGAAATTTTTAGTTCACATTCTTTCTTTTTCATGCGAGTAACGACATGCTTGAAACCAATAAATAGATCATTATTCTCTTATAAATGACAAAAACTATTCGTTGCCTCCATTTCAAAGTATTTCACATGCTTTTGACATTTCCTCATCCCAACTCACTGTTGATTTGATAGCCAACTTACTACCATATTATTTCAACAATAATTATCAAACTGGATGCTAGTGGTGCCGGCCTATCATTTCACTTTCAAGGGTTTGAAGTTTAGTTGTATTACATACGCTTGTTTCACCTCAATATTTATTATGACTTGTCTATCATATCTTTTGATCCATTTTTGTCATTAAGATGATCCAATTGGATAAAATAGGTTTTACAAAGTGCAAAAGATATTGTAAGATAGAATTTTTGAATATACACCATTAATATTGGAGAAGGTTAAGCATCTATGAGAGACAGAGAAAGTTCAGTATATGTGTGTGTGCATGTGTGTGTGTGTGTGTGTGTGTGTGAGAGAGAGAGAGAGAGAGAGATCATTATATTAGCATAGGTGCATGATATATTTGGACTCCAACATGGGACAGAATTGACTAGACCAAGTTATTGTTTTATCCATAATAATATTGTTCTTTTAGATGGAGATAACTGAAAACAAGAGTAGCAACATATTCACATATCCAGTAATGAGAAAAGTATCATCTTATAGAATGCATGGTCTTGTAAACAATTTGTTTGGTCAGACAAAGAAAAGAAAAGAAAAGAAAAGAAAAGAAGACAAGACAAATACAAGAGAAAAAAAATTAATGAAGAAGAAAGAAAGTAGGAACCCGTAGAGCATCAAATATCAAATTTGAAGAGCAGGATTTTCGAATTGGGCATGAAACTAAGCATCAAAAGTAAAGAAAAAGTGTAAGTTACCCTACCCAAAAGGATGCTACATGCGTAGAATCTAAGTGGGGACGGACCAAGACTTATCTATTACCTCATCTTCCACCGGATAGTTCAATGGCAACTTGGTTATACACCGAATCCACTCCCCAGTCAAATCTTCTCTGCAGCCTCTCATGCTCTTGCCTGCGACTAATCTCGACACGCTGCCTTTCTTCCCACCTATCAGGCAGCCCTTCTCCTTCAAGCATTCGTACCACTTCAGACATTACTGGACGGTCCTCTGGCGATGATTGGGTACAAAGTAATGCAACTTGGATCATCATTTCCACCTCCTGAATGTCATAGTTTTTATTTAGGTTAAGGTCTACAATGGCGTCCAGTCTCTTTTCCCTTTCTTGCTTCTTGACCTTCAGATGAAGATTAATACAGGACCCACAAATTAGCGGGTAAAATTTCAAAAAAGAAAGAAAAAAAAAAAAGGTGTGCAACTCAAAGCTTAAGGACAATGAACTCAGGAGTACAATAAGAATAGGAAAAAAGGTTGTTCATTTAGTAAGGAGAATGAAGCCACCACATGCTATTTCTTTAGGATGGTTATCTTACATGGTCAAGCAATAAAACATCATCTTCCTCTTCCAAGCGTGAAAGGTCAATTGCCCTTTGACCAGTTACAACCTCTAAAAGCATGATTCCATAACCGAAAACATCAGTCCTTTCTGATGACTTCCCAGTGGACAGGTATTCAGGTGCTATGTGGCCTATGGTCCCACGAACTTGAGTTGTTACTGTAGTCTTTTTCACATCAACCAATTTGACCAGGCCAAAATCACCAACAACTGCTTCAAAATCTTCATCAAGTAACACATTTGCAGCCTTAACATCCCTATGAATAATTTTAGGATTGCAATGATCGTGAAGATACTGAAGGCCACGAGCTGTGCCTAAAGCAATTCGTTTTCTTGTAGGCCAGTCTAAAATGGGTTCCCCAGGTTTAAGTTCTGCACCAGTGCTTGTGTCATTACCTTATCATCAGACAGCAAAACCAGAACTGGATTCATAAAAGCACAATAAGCTACACAAAGTGATTTACATCCAATAAGCCAATAGAGTACAATGGTGCAATCAATGACAAAAGAGTTAAATGCTATCGAAATCCTGTGACATTTTTGCCTTTCAAGAATACACAATCATCAAATTCTGATTACCAACCACAAATTCTTGACAATCAACGGGGTGTAATTCAAAAAGTACTACAACTTTCATTACAAGACCTTTTAGCAATCAAAGTGAGTTCACGTAGCCAAGGTCATTCAAAAAGTGATAGTGGACTTAAGATACTTTATCAATTGGTTGTGTTTAGAAGTTTCACCGTTCTACTAAATCTCCAACAGAATAAAATAATCACCAATAAGTAAATCTAAAATGCACATCCTTTTTTTTTTTACCAAATAAGTAGCAAAAATAGCATGTTAAAATTATGCCTTTCTATAAAAAGAATTTAAAATTTGGAAAATAGAAAAGAAAAAATGAAAAGAAATTCAAATAGAAAGAAGCAAAGTGGGCAGTAAACACCCTACTTTTGGAGTAGGTTAGTCAAAGGTGGCTCCCAATTATGCCTTTCTTTTTATTTGCTAGTTTTATAAGTTTTTTATGAAAATAATATAGCTAAGTAATATATTTATATTTTGTATCATATGTCATCACATATTTAGGTAGGCAGTGTAAAAAGTCTTAGATTTAACATTTTTGTGAGCTCACATATTAAATCAATGAAGTTGAAAACATGAGTCCAAAAGAAAAAAAATCGAGAAAATCCATAAGGACTTTGTAATATTATTCATGGTATTAAAGTGTTTTGAGGAACATCACTCCTATATTCCAATTTAGTAAATTCTTCTCCCCATCTTAATTCTTTTAATTTCAAATAATTTGAGATCAACTCAAGCTACTTTGCATCAATATAAATACTTAATACACATCCATAAAAAAAGAAGTTGTGGATTACTTAATTTTTATTTACTATAATGAAATTCAATAAAAGAATATAATTTACCTTCATCAGCTTAAAAAGCTTCAATGATTTTTTTAGTTTTGAATGTAAGACACACACAGAGTCAGTCAGGGAATGACTTAAGCTCGCTAAAGGCGACCTTAAGTAGATGGTGGCACAAAAGAACCAGTCAAGTGCCGTCCAACAACTGCTGATGCACAAAAGAACCAAGTTTTGCATCCATTCTACCCATTAGTGTATATGTGTGGGTGTCACTTAGCATTCAGCCAATAACAAATCCATTCACGCACAAGAGTAGGTAATTAGTACCTCGTAGACGATAGGCAACGCTTAAGTTTTGCATGAAGGGATAGACTAAAAGGCGTTCTGTAGGCGTTGTGCAAAACCCAATCAGCCTTAACAGATTTCGGTGAACAGCTATGCTTATCATCTCAACTTCCCGATGGAAAGCAACATCGCCCCCAGGACTCTGATAATCAGTTAACCGTTTCACAGCAACTTTTGTATTATCAGCAAGAAGCCCTTTATAAACTTTTCCAAAACCTCCCTGTCCTAAAACATTTTTGTCACTGAAGTCATCAGTTGCTAGCTGTAATTCCCTCCACGCAAACCTTTTCAATTGACTAAATGCAATTCTTTGGTCAACTTCACCTATATAGTCATCGTAAAAGTTAGAAATATCGAAATGAAACTTCGAAAAGCAGATTCATAAGTTAAAGTTCAAATCAGATACCAATTATATTCATTTGAGAAGAAGTACTACGAGACTTACGAAGAAAAAATGCCTGGCACGGAGCAAATATATTGACTAGATAAATAGTTATACATGGAACACCAAACTAGACTAAATAAAGCTATCTGATGGACTAATCAATTACACAATTCAAACTGATTTGACTTTCAAAGAAAGAAAAGAAACATGTGTCCTTATTCCGGAAGAAATAGGACTTGTCCCTATAACTCGCCTTAGTCTAAAATGAATTATAAGTAAATTATGAGTTACAAGTTGTATGATTGAGCCTATCTTTTGTCAATACCTATGTTCTAACACTGCAATTGAGTGGTAGAAATTAAGACAAGACCAGTGAAAAATAAACCCCACCATTTCTCTTTTCTTATGTCCGTTTCTTTTCCTTTCTTTTATCTCTTCTTTCCCTAGCTAGTACAGAAGCTTGTGCAATAATCCGCAACTTATGGCGGAAGTGAAAGTTTTCATCACCATGACTTTATTTAGATGGACGGCGTTGCTAATGTCATCATTCTCCTTGATGAGCACTGAAATAGTAACTTTATCCTGAAAACTAAATGATCCATGGAGTATTTGTATTGGTTAGGACGGTTGGCAGTGTGGCCAGGAGTTCCTCTAGAGATTGTTGACAATGTTGCTCTTGGTTATGTGATTATCATGATTGTCTAAGGCAGCATATCTATGGTGATTTTTAGTATTGTCTAGTAGCCAACCATGAATCGTTATCCGGGATACAAAAACAGCTATTTGTTTGGTCGTAGATACACTTTATTCTTAAGCCAATATGCATCAAAAAGATAGAATTGTAATATCTTACTATAAGCAAGGGCATCTATATAATTATAGAACTAGGATTTTCCTTTATAAATAGAAAAATTATAAAGGAACCTAATGAGTAAACTATTTCATTGAGAAAGCCTCCTTAGGGGGGTTGGCTAGTTGTTTGAGAGAGTTCCTTTGAGGAATTAGTTGTAGAGTCCTATGGGTTTGTAATGAGCATTTCTTGAATTCTAGATAATGAAAGAGTTTTATAAGATTTTGCCTGCTTAGTGTGATAATAAGTAAAGGAAAACTTATGAGAAGAGACTATGGGAGACTTAGGACATTTTGTTGATCTTAACCTCCTTAAATATGCTTGCCCAGCTATATATGTTTGTGTTATTGTGTGTTTGATCTATATGTAAGTATTGTTGTAGTTTGATCAATCCCCCAACATATTGTTTTGCAAGAATCAAGCTGCTTTGTGCAACTTATCTCTATTAATATGTTTCATGGAGAGACTACACATATTGAAATTTAGTAGCAATTTACTAGGAAAATGATAACAAAAACGCAGATTATCCATGGTATTCATGAAGTGGGAAACTACTTTTTGTTATGTTTACCAATTCCCTATGTCATAATACATTAGAAGTCATTTATTCCAAACTTGAGTTACATGATACATGTACTACAACTTGAAAGGGAATTAGAAAGATACAAGAAAGGTGTCCCAATTCTCAAAGAAGTGTAAAGTCTCCATGAGGTTTATTTTTGTTCTAGTGCTGCCTATAAGATGTGTGTGTTCTAAAATGATGCAATTCTTCCTATGAATATTAATGGATAACGAGGACCAAGATGTTAGATGAGCCTTCTTTTCAAATACCTGGGAACATTACTACTATATTTACTCTCCTTAACAGCTTTAGTGTTTTTTTGACAGAAATTGTCATGCAAGAAAGATAGACAAGTATCTAAGAGAACATTATATTTCAGTTTTCTCACATCATCATTTTTACAACTTTCTTATCGATGGAACCCTACTATTGTATTTCTTCCCCTTGACAGCTTTAGTGTTTTTCTGACAGAAAATGTCATGCAAGAAAGATAGACAAGTATTTGAGAGAAAATCCTATTTTAGTTTTTTCACATCATTATTTTTACAACCTTCTTATCAAATTTTGCAAGTGATGCCATATGCACAATAAGCTTTTCAATAATTCAAGCAAACACTATAGAATCCAACACTATGTTAAATATTTTTAACATAATGATATGTCATAGAAAAAGAGTTAAACATGATTGCATTATTATGTTGAGACTAAAATTTTGAGTTATTTATGCTTTCATGGATAATTCACAAAGAAAACAATTAGAATGAACATTATAATTGAGAATATCAATTGCAAGCATTTTATCATGACAGGCATAAAGAAAAACAAACCTTGAACATCTACAAAAACTTCACCTTTCTTGCTTTTGTATCTACGCTTATACAAAATTAACAACAAGCCAACAAGAAGAAGAATAACAATACATCCCACAACAACTCCAAAAATAAGCCTAATCTTTGGATTACTCGAAGCACCTGTCAAGAAAAAGTAAAATATTTGCATTGAGCTTGTAAAAGAAACAATTAAGAAACTATGCACTTTAGGAAAAGTTTTTAAGTTTAAATCATATCCAATAACCTGAATCATCACTTCTAGATGTGCAAGGATGAGGGAAATTGTTCCCACAGTTCAATCTATTTCCTGAAAAGCTACAAGTAAAAACTAGGAGCATAGTTAATGATAATAAAATTTATTATACAATTATTCTTTTAGTATAGTAAAGGGAAAGTTTGCTATCCAATATTCACAAATAATTGGCCTACCTATCACAACCAGAAAGAAAAAAAAAATCCAGAGAACCCAAGTGACACAAATGTTTTTGACTTATCAACCCTAAATGACTAACTAGATGAAAACTCCCTTTATAAAAAAATTTATAAAAAAAATTTCTTCATCATTTTTAACCATAATATTGAAAAAGCTAAACTTCTCATTCCTTGGCACCTAACAAACAACAAGGTGAAAGGATGATAAGATCATGGTGGCTTATCTCTCCCTTCTTGCTCCATGTAAGTAGTAGCCTTTCAACTCGCAAAAAAAATTATGTAGAAAATTTGACATTTTTCGTTGTATTGGATTATATTTATTAGTTGCCAAAAATGAAAAGGGTTGTGTTTCTTGATATGAACAATGGGACTGCAAAGTTCAATTCCAGAAGTAGCACAATTCAAGAATTAGAATCTATAAAGAGCTTGTTTAAGCACCAATGAACTTTTATGTCAAATTAAGGGCTTCAAATAGTAAGTGTAAGATGGAGCCTCTAAGTAAGTAGAATGTCAAAGAGCACAATTTCTTGTTACTTGTAATCTATGTTGAAAGATAGTTTTTTATGGTTTGATTGATATCAATCAGAGTTACATGGGTTTGGGTGTAGTTATAAATATGGGAGAAAAAATGACTCAACTTAGTGAAATCTCATCCAAACAAATGTAAATGGGTGGTGTTAATCCTACAACACAAATGAATATGGCTAGGTGAAAATGAGAGGATCCAAATCCTAAAAATATAACATGTGATGTATGTAAATTCATAAGGATCTATCTTCTTCATACTTGTATGACGAAACTTGGACTAAATGCTTAGGAATGTCACCACTGAGATTGTTCGAATTTAGCATACTGCAAAAGAGTTTCAATCATGTCAATGAATACTAAAAGAAACTATGGAGATTCAAACTTATTGATTAAACAAGCAAAAATTAAATTTATCATATCATCTCCACATCCTACAATGATAACATACAGATTCACCAAGTTTGGAAGGCTTGACACTAACGAAGGAATAGTCCTAACAAGATTATTTTAACTCAAATACTTGCTTGCATAATCAAGAAAATCATACTATTAAGAAGAAATTATCAAAAGATGTGTATTCTAACAAATATCTTGTAAACTAAAGAGAATGCAAAAAAAAATTACTTACAAATAACGAAGCTTTTTAAGATTACCAAGGGAAGATGGTATGCCACCAGTTAAATAATTATTGGACAAATCCAAACTGGTCAAATTCGTTAGGTATCCAAACTCTTCTGGTATCTCACCTCCTATGTTATTTCCTGACAAAATTCTGCATAATAAGTGAAACAGATACAAGCCGGGTTATAGTTAGCATATGCCGATTATCAACCCCAGAAATGTCTAACAAATCCCAAAGACCATGGAGATAATTTAATTATGATTTAAGGTTGACAGGGGCATAAACTTGGTTAAAGAGTTTTTCAGAAAATTTATCACATTCTTACCCTCGAATCTTTTGCTTTCTGACTTTTTTTGTTCCAGTTTATTGGAAGAAGAAGACCAAAATAAACAATAATACAAAAGACTAGGGTTAAAGGATAACAACATGGTTTAGAATTCAGATTGGACGCAATAATACTTTCATACTTACAGAGTCCCCAAAGACTTTATACTTCCTATTCGAGGGGAAAAGATTCCGTTAAATTCCTTTGATTGCAATGTTCTGGAAAGAAGCAATAGACAAAAGGCATACATGAGAGCAAAAGTGCTAATATTTGCAACTAAAAGATATAAGCTTGGACAAATAACAAAAGTTGTGATTTGTTAGCAACAACGCCGTCAAGAATAAATGAATAGTGAAAGGAAAGGGTATATTAAACAGCATCTTACAAATGAACAATTTTATTATCACTGTCACACTCAACACCGGACCAAGTGCAAGGGTTAGCTTGACTTGGTTTCCAATCTGTGAGCTGACTCGATGAAGCTTTTAATGAAGTCTTCAATGCAAGCAAGGCTTCCCCTGAAATAGAATGCAGGACCATTCACCAACTAAACAAGTCAATATGTTCGCGCCAACACATCTGTACTTTTTCTTTCTTTTTCTTGGGGGACAGGGGTGGAGAAGAGGTTGGTTAAAGTAATGGAGTTCAGAGGAAAGCAGAGAATTTTCATATGAGAGCAAGAGAACTGCATCTGAAATATGCACAGGCTTAGTCCATGTTTTACATTGAAACAAATAGTCATGGGTTCGAACCCAGTTAAATAAGACTCACACGGAGAAAAAAAGAGATATTCTGCCTCCATTAATCTTCGGCTTTAAGAGCAGTAAATATAGTCAGCATAGCTACATGCACTCTAAAAGAATTAAATATCAAACGGACACAGCACCATACCTTGAAGATCTGTAAATGCAAAAGACTGCAAACAGGAGAATATCAACATAATGAAAACCACTTCCACCTTCAACGACATCACTTCTGGTTACTCATTCAATGAGATGCATAGTGATCAATGAACACAAGAATCAGGGCCATTGCTGTAAAGAGATCCCAGAATTAATTTGCAAAATCTTCAGAAGTGCAAATAGGTGCGCATAATGTAAACATTGACCAAGAAAAACTACGTTTATCGATTTTTTTGCATGTCAAAATGTCATAGGAACTTTCATGATTGAGCTTGTCCATCGGAATTTGTATGTAATAGGCATAGAGCAGTAGTCTTCTGCTAGTACCAACCCATTCATCCCATCCCAGTACCCTTTGCCTTTATCGATGTCTGAACGTATCAGATTAGATATGCTATAAGACATGGCTACTATCAAAACAGAGAGTTTCAGCAAGAAGTGCAAACAAAATCCGCGGCCATAATAACCTCATATCTTATTCACTTGTATATCAGTTGCCCTCGTAAGCTTGGGGTTATGAGGCCCAAGTAAAGAATGATATTCAAAAAAAATTGTGGAGACTAACCATGGTACCTGGGACTTTTTATGAAACAGTCGATGCACACGACCTTCGACCTGCAACACAACATATTAGCCAGTGTTTCAAGATCCAGATTTCAACAAAATTAGACACCACACTCCCCCTTAACACTCCCCCAATCCCACCACCAAAAAAAGAAGAAAAAAAAGAAAAAAGAAACAGAGTATGCGAGAGGAAAGAGAGATGAGAGACATTTAGAACTTTTCAGATCTCATTGACTATGCCCTGCATCATTCCCCTGTAATCAAGCCAATTCAAATCAAGTCGATTAGTTATAACTTAAGACTAAATACTGTTATGTGCAGGGGAACCGAACTGCTAGTAGCCGTTGATAGAAACTTGCAAGTCAGCTAAATATGGGGAGCAGTTGCTCCAAATCATCACAGGACATACCTGTAAGAAGTTACTAATAAGAGCACTGATACCCAAAGATGAGACTTTGCCTTCTTTACATCTGCAACTATGTAACTATAACCAGAACTACTAATCTAAATAGAAGGAACCATTCTTGTCCTCATTGGTAGAGCATTAACTACAAGTTTGACCATTCAAAGGGACTTGACTAAATAATTGTTTAGATTGGAATAATTTGAAGTCTTTTGACAGGCATGCGTCTACTTTATAAAAGCACTTAGAGAGAATTCCAAACAATTATTGTCCTTTATTTTCTAATATATCTGGCCCTACTCTTAAACCTGTGACGACGACGGGGACAATGATCTCCTAAGAACAGACCCTTGTGGAGCATGGCATTAAAATCTTGCCCAATCAACTTGTCCTAGTACAAGATGCTCCCAATTAGTTCAAAATTTAATGAACTTTGGTTGGATTAATATCTTTATTCCTTTTGAATGGGAATGAAATAAAAAATTCTTCGTTCTTTTTGTGCACTTAGCACATGTTGCGTTGTTTAAGCATAAAACTAGTCTTTGAAAATATGAGGAACACAATAACTTTGACAGGAGATGCCGAGATTATTAGTTATGTCCAAACTTTATTTTTCAACTGTGCTATTTTTTCTTTTCTTTTTCTTTTATTATTTATATATTTTCTTTGCGGTGGGTGGGAAACAGTGGGTAATTTGTTTGGTCATATCCTGTTTTCCAAAGCCAAAATCTTAGTCCCACTTTCTACTTTGCTTGACAGCTCGAGTCCATTTTTAGTTTTTTATTTTGTTGTAGGTGCTCGAGTCAACATCAGAGCCACCAAATTCAGTGTCTTCCGTTCCAAATTTAATATTTGATGGCCTATTAGTTAGGCCGCATTAATGTAGGTACTAATTTTATTGCTCTTTCTATATCCAAGGCTATGTAAATTAATGTATCTCACTGGATTTTAACATGATTTTTGTTTTAAGTTGTAGTTTAAACGTAGGAAAAAACTTGAAACTTAATTGATTATCGATGTAGCTGAACTATAAACTGAATTTGTTTACAGTGGAAAATATAGGAACTCAAGTTTAGCTCTATTCATCATCGATTACAAACAAAGATGTCATTAAATATTTTGTCGTCTGAATACATTTGTTAACTTTTCAAATTTTCTTCATGTCGTGCTGCAAATGTTTCGTTCTTCATGATTTCTTTGTTTGACAGATAGTTTATGCAAAACTAAGTTCTTTGTTTGATGTACTTCAACGAGTTCTTTCCTCTTCGGTTGTTGTCACCAAAATGAACTTTTCGTCAATGCCTCCATGCTGTCATCCTCATGGAGCCACGTTATTCAAATATCAGCTATTTACCTTAATCAATTGTGAAACGGGATTGGCTCTTTCTCTATGCAAGGGTCCCCTAGTACACTCACTCAAAACTACAGGAACAATAGGAAAGATAACTCATCTTCTTCATCCGCCTTTTTTTTTAGATTTGTTAGAAGAAGGGTCATTCTACAATGCAAAGCTATAAGCATTTTGGCCACTCTTATTAAAGCACCAAGGCTCCTCAAGCCTTGACCACCATGCAAACCAATGAGCAGTCAATGAAGGAGTAGATTCTTAACATTGGTGCAAATGCACATATAACAAACACAATTGATAAGCTTGATGAGTTTTTTCCTTATCATTGTTCTAACTCTATTTTAGTTGGACATGTTGAACTAGTTGAGATCATATATACTAGTATTAGTACTCTTGTGAATACACGTATTTCCTTAAAATTAGTTTTGGTGTCTCTTAGGTTACAAAGAAACCTTGTCTCAATTTCATGTATAATGGATGATTATCATCTTTGTTATATTATCTTTAACGATCAATTTTTATTCATTAGGAATTCAAGGACAAGGAAAACTCTAGCATGGAGAATTAAGAAGGCAATCTATACATCCTTTATGAGATACAATTTCAATCTTACTTCTCATGAAGGTAGCAAAGGATAGATGCACTTATTTGGTACAAAAGACTTTGACATCCACATTCCGGAGTGGTAAAGATTTTAATACATGAGAAATAAATTTTGATTATGGAAGAAAATAAATGTCATGTAATGCTTATTAGATGAGTAAAAGCGCAAAGTTACCCTTTAATGCTTCTTTAAATAAAAGTAATTTTTCTTTTGAGAAAGTACGTCGTGATCTTTGGGACGATCCTCAATTGTTCTAATTCTTGTCATTGTTATTGATAATTACATACAATCCATTAAAATGAAAGTCTGGTCGATTTGAGACCTATGTTGCCTTCAAATCAACGGTGGAAAAGGAAAACGGCACGCTGAAAAGTGAAAGTGAACCAAAGTAAGCAAAAGTCTCTCTGCCTCCCTGAACTCGCACGATGCCGCCGACTGCAACAGACTGAAGTAGAGCTGCCCATAGTGTATCGGAGGAAGCCCCGCCTCTTCTACTGGCAGCACCAATGAGTTTCGTGCAAAGCCCGACTGCCAAACTGGCAGCACCGTGAAGTGTCGGCGAAAATCAGAGAGTAGCCATACAGATTTATAGATTAAGCATCAAGACAGGAAGCGATCAGACGAAACTCCTGCTCTGGCAATCATCACAAACCGAAACACCTAAAATGACTAAAGATTTTTCTCTTGAGGGCTTTCTTTCCCGCCAGCTTGTTTATACTCTTTAGTTCCTCTCTGTATAATAGATGTGCAGAGAACACTTGCAAATTTGTTAATCTGCAATACAATTTACCCGGCTTCGGGTTTCCCTCACTTTCTTTGGGGGTGTTGCCGAATTTTTACTCAATGCTTATGCTTGGGGAAGGAGAGATAAAAATAAAAATTTTAAAAAAATTTATAAAAGGAACCAAATAGACTACCGAGTATGAAGAATTGTCCGTATATTGGTTTCTCAACTTGATAATAGATACATTAGTAAAGAGGCAAATTTATAGGCTGTATTCACGAAACACTAGTCCCCTATTTTCAGGGTAGCAAGGGAATACGCTAAATATGCCATTACGAAGGAAAAACAGACTGCGGGTAAAACAGGAACAGTTTAGCGAAGGGAACATTGAGATTTTCCTGGCGGTTCTCGCTGCCGTTCGAATGTATTTGAACACCCTTCTGCGATGATTCAATAGACTGCCTTCGCTGACTTGAGGAGCTGATAGATGTAGGTGGAGAGTCCCTTGTTATACGCAGGCCACATGGCTTAGCAAGCCCGTTGAAGCTTGGCGTGTGACCTTTGTATGGTCTTTGAGCCATGGTTGGGCTCAACAATGGCAACACATCCTAAATTTCATGATTACCACATTATCAGCTTTGGTTGGCAAAAAACTAATATCCAATACTTGTACATATGGGATGGTCTTCGCCCACATTACAAACCCAATTTCTTGATAAAGAGAATGGGACCTGAAACCTTCTACTTTCCACGGTTCCAAGACGCGTGAAAACCTTTCAACCTGAGCCCACAAAGCAACATACACGGCACCTTCATTGCGAAAGCAGCCTGCAAATCTATGCTTTTGACGCGATAGAGACGACCCAGCGCATGGAAGTGATATGAAGAGAAGCCGCCCTTACTGCAAAGAGGTTCCAGGTAATGGAAAGACAACCTTCGTGTAATGCAAGCAACCCGCCAACCTTTTCTCTTTAAACCATTGCGCAGAGCTTTAGGTAAAGGACTTACTTCTACTGGAAGCCAGTTTGAAGTTTCCCAGTCCATTCCTTTAAATGGTCCGGAATGGTGGATTTCCAAATCTGAGTCTTTTATCCCCGGAATCCAACAATGCCAGCATACGAAGATTTTTGTCCGAAGAAAAGAATCTTCCACTTAAATTTCTTTTTTTGGAGTAACTGTATTGAGATATTCATTGGCTAATAACAAAGTCTTGGCGAATTTACGGATAATGACATACATGATTATTGACTCCAGTTATTTTGAGAAGACTTTTCTATTTTACTAAAATATTCCATTTCCACTTCCAATAACAAGCTCAATAATAAACGTCCGCATTTGGTTTGTGGAACTTATACTATTGTCATTGAAAGTAATTTAAAGAGTCTTAATGTTATTATTTCATCTTTAATCTTTGAATGAAACTAAAACAATTTGAAAACTATTTAAACTCAAAATTTTTTGCTTGGTGCATTCAAAAGAACAGATGGGCATGGACCGTAACTCATATATTGTGAAATTTGGTAGGAAATTTTTCTTTAACAAATATGTCTGCAGCTTCAAGTAGTTATGAAGACGATTGTACAATAATAACGGAGAAATGAACTTGATTATAAAGGAAATGTGTCATCAAGCCTTGTCAAAAAGTTTACTTGCACCTTTTATAAGATTTAATGAAAATTTTGATATAATTTTGCACAAGGAATGTAAACACATCTTACTCTTGCTATGAGTAAGTTGGAAACTTTCTAACCTTGTTTTCTTTTCTTTTTTTTTTTTTTTTTCAAAATAAGATTGAAACCTTTTTAATGTCTTTATATGTAGAATGAAAGTTTCATATCGAATAAATAATTTTTTTATTATAAATTTAAAAAATAAAATATATTTTCAATTCAAGTTAATTTTTAAATTGAACTTTTGAGCATTTTAATATAATATTAAAACTTAAGTTAAATTTGCTTTACCTTATGTGATCTTAAGCTCAATATTTCTCAGACATGTATGGGTGTATGTCTAAGAAAAAAATCTTTTATTGAATATATAATCTGTAGTTTAAATAAATTAAGTATCTCTTGAAATAAGATTTGACTCAGATTTTAGATCTTATAATAATCTTCTAACCGTTCCTACAATTAAGACACTTCGTAAAGGCACAGATCCTCCGAAATTCATGCCGAACATGGAGTTCCACTTTTGACATGGTGGGAACATCTTTTCTTCACCTCACATTATTGGCAGAAGCATCGTTTTGAATTCTTCAGCTCACGTTATTGGCACAATTTCTCGAGAAAGAGAATGGAAACCGAAAGCTTCTACTTTCCCTGTTGCCAATACGCGTGAACCTTTCGACCTGAGCCCGCAGAGCAATATCCGATCCTTGCTTAACGAAAGCAGCCAGCTAACCTATGGTGTAAAGAGGCTCAAAGCACTGAATAGAAACCTTCGGGCAATACAAGCAACCCACGAATCTTTCTTTTTTTTTTTACACCACTGTATTTAAGTATTGGTTGGCTAATAATAAAGGTTTGACAAATTTAGGGATAATTACATAATATGATTATTAATTCCAATAATTTGGAGTAGATTTCTCTAAATTCAGTAACAAACATCCATGTTTATTTACCGAACTTATGCTATTGTTATCGTAAACAATTTTAAAAGTCTTAGTATTATTTTCTGATCATTATAATTTATACATTTGAAAACTATCTAAACAAAGAAATATTTTTGCCTTTTGTATTGAAGAAAAAAGATACATGACTACTTATATCTGCAAATGGCACTAAAAAATAGTGCAAAAGAATTGTGGTGTTTTCAATTACTAATTAAGAATTTGGTCAAGAAGTACTTGGTTCAATTGAAAGCAACTATTGCAAAGGACTAAAGATTCAACACTTAGGGCAGAAGTTTTCTCAAGCAGCTCCAAAAGCCCAGGGCAGAAGTTTTGGTAGCCGAAGACGTCGTACCAATTTAAGGTCAAAGATTGACTCCACGCCGACAGAACCTAAAGCTGACGCTGGAGGTAGTGTCGATGGCCAGAAACCCAGAGTTTGTGTTACAACGTCGTTGTTAGATTAGAGAGAGATGAGTTTTTTTATTAACAAACCAAAAAGAAGTGGGAGAGAGCCTAAGTTTTTTAAGTTTTTATATTCTCAAAGCTGATTGTTTGATCCAATGACGAAACATTTTTACAGTGGATTGTTGTAGTGACCTTTTAACACAGTTAAGACGTAATAGACATCAACAAAGTTTAGATCAACCCATATTTCACTAACTTTATAAGGCTTTTACAAGTTTTTTATTGAAAATTTCTCTTACAATTATATAAAAAAAAAGATTATAAAATTAAACCAAGTCATTAAAAGTGTTTTCTTTTGGTAAAAAATTTAACTTAAAAGTTAATTAATAAATTAAATAAATAACTTTTATATTTAAATATTAATAAAAAATATTTCTTTCTCATACAAGACTTTCATCCTCCGTATTCTATTACACATCAAACATACCTTCACTCACGGTTGATATACCAAACGCGTAACGGGACCTTCAAGCTTAATATCGTCCCATGCCCTTTGTCCCTTTACCTGCCGACTGCCATTTAAACTACTCAGCCATTCGCTCTGTAACAGTTTTACCCCTTCCGGCTACTAACAACTAATGCCCCTTCGACAATGAAAGAAGGGCACTGCCTTTGGCCTTTCGAAACAACAATGTTGGACCAGCTATTCCCTTCCATGTCATGTCTGATGTTCAAAGTCGTAGACTGGGTGTACCTTTGTTTGTCATCGTCGGTATCAATAAGTCCGTCTCTTACTTCTGAAGATTTCCTCGACGCTCTTTCCAGTTTCGATCGCGAAAATGGACCTCCGACAGTTGATCAGCAACCAGACCGACGTCGCTTTCGGGATCGCGAAACGGCTACTGCTGGTGGAAAGCAAGGACTCGAACCTGGTGTTCTCACCGCTGTCGATCCACGTGGAGCTGAGCCTGGTCGCGGCCGGAGCCAAAGGCGCCACCCTGGACCAGCTGCTCTTGTCCCTCAAGGCCGAGTCCAAAGATCACCTCAACTCCCTCGCTTCCCAGCTCGTAGCCGTGATCTTCCTCGACGGCAGTCCCACGGGTGGCCCGCAATTGTCCTTCGCAAATGGGGTTTGGCTCGACAAGTCCCTGTCTCTGAAGCCCTCTTTCAAACAGGTGGTGGACAATGATTATAAGGCCACTCTGGATCAAGTTGATTTTCAGACTAAGGTCAGAACAATTCCTTTCTTTCCTTAAGCTTCTATTCTCCTTGCACGAGGTTTTCAATTGTTTCGTTGTTGTTAAATGCTAGCGAATTGGGCCTGCTTCTGTTTGCAAATTGTTATATTTGCACCGCTCGTGCCACATTGTTGAGTTTAATGCATTTTTCTAAAAAGAACGTTCTAGCAAAATCAAGATCCAGAGAATTCCAGAAGGAGCATTACGGAGACCAGCCAAAAGAGTTAGTCGGCGCAGAGAAAAAATCTCTACAAAGTTCCAGCAAGCCTAGATTTCTCTACAAAGTTCCGGCTGCCAAAGATAATAACAAAAGCTTGTAAGCAAAGTCAACAATAGTGGCTTGAAAAGTCAAAAATTGTAGGCTGTATAAGTCGGTGGTTTGGTTATAAATACCACCATGTGTGCTATAAGAATAATAAGAAAAAAAAACCATCCTTGTATCAAAGTCTTCCACTATCAATAAAAAACTCCATTTCTTTTCCTTCCTTACTATTTTGGAGACAAGGGCTCCACGTCCAACATCTTTCAAGCTAAATTTATCACAAAGTTTTCTCTTCTCAAACCCACCTTAAACTTTTCCGCTGCACAATATTTTTCTTCTCACCTAAACCAACAATTGGTATCAGAGCCCAAGTTCGATTATATTGGGCGTTCTGATGGCCGAATCAAGCCAATCTATTTCACTCCCTTTTCCAGTTTTCCAAGGAGAAAACTATGACTATTGGAGTCTGAAGATGAAAACGTTTTTCTCCTTCCAAGATTTGTGGGATATTGTGGAAAAAGGCGTAAACATCCCACAAGACGTCTCCACTCTTTCAGAGGAGCAGCAGAAGAAATTAAAGGAGTCAAGACTGAAGGATGCTCGAGCTCTCTTTATCATTCAACAAGCTGTTGCTGAACATATCTTTCCAAGGCTTGTGGAGGCAAAGACTACTAAAGAAGCTTGGGAGACTTTGCAAATAGAATATCAAGGAACAGAAAAGGTACGTTCCGTTAGACTACAAACTTTGAGAAAGGAGCTTGAAAACATAAAAATGAAGGATTCTGAAACAATTTCAGATTACTATGCTAGAATAAAAGAACTTGTTAATCAAATGAGAGCCTGTGGAGAAGAAGTTTCTGACAAAAGAGTTATAGAAAAGATTATGATAACTCTTACTGAAAAATATGATCCTATTGTTGCTGCTATAGAAGAATCTAAGGATCTAAGTAAATTGTCAATAACTGAATTGATAGGCTCTCTACAATCTCATGAATATAGGCTGAGTAGGCGAAGTGAAAGTTCAGTCGAAAATGCCTTTCAGTCTAAACTAAGCATAAGGTCTCAGAATTCAAGAGAAAATTCAAAAGAAAATAAAAATAAGACTACGGAAAGACAAAAGGAGAAAAGAAATCCTCCTTGTAACATATGCAAAAAGACAAATCATTTGGAAAAAGACTGTTGGTTTAAAGGAAAGCCACAGTGCAAAATATGTAATAGATTTGGCCACGTTGAAAAGATATGCAGATATAAAGACAATCATCAGGCCAATTATATTGAAGAAAAAGAAAAAGAAGAAGAATCTAAAGAAGAAAATCATGGTGTTCTCTTTTATACAAGCCAAACAACAGAAAAAGAAAGTGATACTTGGTTTCTTGATAGTGGTTGTAGTAATCACATGACTGGGAATAAAAATATATTTACAAAATTAGATCCATCATTTAAATCTAAAGTTAAGCTTGGAAATGGAGAATTTGTTGATGTTGAAGGAAAAGGAACTATTTCTGTGGAAACAAAGAATGGTGTGAGGTTTATTCCAGAAGTCTTATTAGTTCCCATCTACATCAAAATTTGTTAAGTGTTGGACAAATGGTTGAAAAAGGATATGTTCTGCATTTTGAAAGGAATTTCTGTATTATATATGATAAAAATGATAAATCTTTAGTCTTAGCAAAAATAAAAATGCAGAACAATAGAAATTTTCCTATTCAATGGAAATATGCTCTCCATACTGCCATGAAAGTTGAAATTGATGATTCATGGTTATGGCATAAAAGATTTGGTCACTTTAATTTTCATGGCTTAAAAGTACTTCATCAAAAGAAAATGATGTTAAATTTTCCAAGCATAAAAGTAGATAATGAAGAGTACATCAGGTTATGCTTTCACATTGGGTTCTGGATTTTTCTCTTGGCTGTCTAAGAAGCAGGATTGTGTAGCATTATCTACTGCAGAAGCAGAATATGTTTCAGCTGCAGAATGTGCAACACAAGCTATATGGCTTCGAAGAATTCTTGTTGATGTGGGCGAAAAACAAGAAGAGCCAACAGAAGTCTTCTACGACAACAAATCTGTCATTGCTATGTCAAAGAATCCAGTGCTTCATAGCAGAACCAAACATATTGCAGTGAAGTACCATTTTCTTCGAGAAGCATCTACTCAAAAGGAGATCAAAATTAAATACTGCAAAGCTCAAAATCAAATTACAGATATCTTTACAAAGTCTTTGCCGAAAAACAAGTTCGAGACATTTCGATGCATGCTTGGAGTAACCGAAAAATGCATTAAGGAGGAGTGTTGAGTTTAATGCATTTTTCTAAAAAGAACGTTCTAGCAAAATCAAGATCCAGAGAATTCCAGAAAGAGCATTACGGAGACCAGCCAAAAGAGTTAGTCGGCGCAGAGAAAAAATCTCTACCAAGTTCCAGCAAGCCTAGATTTCTCTACAAAGTTCCGGCTGCCAAAGATAATAACAAAAGCTTGTAAGCAAAGTCAACAATAGTGGCTTGAAAAGTCAAAAATTGTAGGCTGTATAAGTCGGTGGTTTGGTTATAAATACCACTATGTGTGCTATAAGAATAATAAGAAGAAAAAAAACCATCCTTGTATCAAAGTCTTCCACTATCAATAAAAAACTCCATTTTTTTTCCTTCCTTACTATTTTGGAGACAAGGGCTCCACGTCCAACATCTTTCAAGCTAAATTTATCACAAAGCTTTCTCTTCTCAAACCCACCTTAAACTTTTCCGCTGCACAATATTTTTCTTCTCACCTAAACCAACACACATCCAAGATGGATATAAATCAATACACGTTTAAAGATCTCGCTTTTGGGAAATGCGTGTGGTATAGTATGGTGGAGTTCAGTTTCTTTTAGTTAAAGTTGCATGTGATGTATCAATCCCTACGTACGTTTTTATATATAACTATGTGCCATACACTGTTATGCCAGTGCTCAAGCCTCCCCTTTTCCTTCTCTTGATTTATTTTTATTTTTTTCCTGCGGTGTACTTCTCATTAGAACGGCTTCCACTTCTTTGCTAACTCACCCTGTGCGTGGTTATACCAGTTTACAATCTTTTACTGTCATGTGGAATTCTACCTTGTCATTTCCATGCGTGAATGCTGGTTAATTGATGGAGAAAGAAGGCATAGATAGCAGGTCCCGTTGAATTATAAGATTTAACTGATGAGCTATCTGAAACAGAAACAAATTTGACAAGAGCCTTTTACGTTATACTGGGTTGGATTTCTCTTGTATCTGTGTAGTTATTCAACCGATCAAATTTGGCCAAGGCTGAAGGCCTCATCAGAGGCTTCCTGTGACAAAGGCTACTGTCTTCATTTTTCTTATTCTAAGATCTAGATCACAAAATGCTTACTGTTCTCTTCGCTATGAACAGGTGTTTTATTTTTTATTTTTCCAAAAATGAAAAAATTCTGAGTCCATATGCATCTAACCAAGCCCTGCAAACTTTGCAAGTTAAGACGCTAGATGAATTACCAATATGGGACTTTCTATTGGAGAGTGAACATATACTGGAAATTGACTTTGTTTTCGATGTTTGACTTTCTTTTTTGACATTATTGCCATCATTAAGATATAGAGAGGATATTGATGAATAAGAAATGCTCTAAATGTGTTAAATGCTCAAAATGTCGTACTATTGATGATTGGATCTAATTTTAATGGTGGTGCTGAAGGCCGCGGAAGTGATTAGCCAAGTGAATGCATGGACTGAAAATAAGACCAGTGGCCTTGTCAAAGAGGTTCTTCCTCCTGGTTCTGTTGACGAAAAAGCAAGACTCATCTTTGCAAATGCACTATACTTCAAAGGAGCTTGGGATGAGAAGTTTGATGCATCAGCAACAAAAGAATACGATTTCCACCTTCTTAATGGGAGCTCAGTTAAAGCGCCCTTCATGACCAGCAGGAAGAAGCAGTTTGTTCGTGCCTTTGATGGTTTCAAATTTCTTAGACGTTCTTATAAAAAAGGTGATGATAAGCGCTCCTTTAACATGTACTTCTATCTTCCAGATGCCAAAGATGGGTTGCCGGCTCTGGTAGAGAAAGTAGGTTCTGAATCTAGGTTCTTGGATCGCCACATTCCATCTGAAGCAGTAAAAGTGGGTGACTTTAAGCTCCAAGGTTCAAGATATCTTTTGGCTTTGAAGCTTCCAATACTCTGAAGGAATTAGGACTGGTGTTGCCTTTCTCTGGTGAAGGTGATTTGACAGAAATAGTTGACTCACAGGTCGGCCAAAACCTTTATGTTTCAAGCATATTCCACAAATCTTTCATTGAAGTTAACGAAGAAGCAACAGAAGCGGCTGCTGCCGCTGCCACCGCCCTTCGAAGATTGAGCCGGGGGTTGGGTGAAAAGATAGACTTTGTAGCTGACCACCCATTTTTGTTCCTAATCAGAGAAGAGATGACTGGGACGGTGCTGTTTATTGGCCATGTGCTCAATCCTCTTGCAGACTGACTTTAATGCGTCGTGTTGGGAAAATCTATAGGTAGACGAAACTTAAGAAGCATGGGACTGCCGTACTCAATAAGTATCTTGTTCATGGGATTTATTTGACTCTTTGTCAGAATAGCTTACCATGACTTTATGTTATTGCCTTGTGTTATCCTTAATAGATATGATGCGTTGTGTTTGCTGATATCTTTCTTTCCTTCTAGACAGCATGTGTTTGGGTATGCGTGTGTGCATATATTAGAATCCTTACAAGTGACTATTAGTATTTTTAGTAAATGTTTCTCTCTTAGAAGTGACTTTACTTTATTATTACTTTTCAACAAGAGAACTATTATGAGTCAGCATAAAGTAAAACTTAAGACTACAAAAGTTTAAAATGCTTAGCACAAAACATGGAATCAAAACCAAGGGGGAATCAATGCAACGACCACACCCATACATCCAAAACCATAATTTTTGTATAATCTATTTCCTCCATACACATTACATCCTTAGTCAGAAGCACAAAATCGAGCAAATGATTCCATTATCATTTGGAGTACATATTCTCGCAATTACTTTATTCATAACTATTGCAATTATTACTCATTATATTACATAAATTTGTAACTTTTTCATCTTTGATATAAATTAAAGTTGTTTTTCTGAGAGACTGATAAAATCACAACATGGTTGAAACAAAGACTGGATAAGGCACAGCTTTTGCTTACCATGTCAAGTTCTCCGGTAGGAGCCACCATGTCCTTAAGATGATAAGCTACGCATAAAACGTGTTTCAATATTTTGACACCGCTGCAGCTGATGTGGGGTGGAGGTGTTGATCTGATAGTCATGTTTCTAAGACCGTAATGCATGATGGGTATGCGTGGTTACATATGTTCTCTGTCTTGACAAGCTATATGAGGTCTTCACGGAATTTAGGCTATTTCACATGCTCATCATATATAACGTAGCATCCTTTTTGGAAGGGGGTGTCCGCGAGGGCACACATCCATTCAAGTTATTTCTCTCTTCTCTTTTAACAAACTCACGTGAATATTATTGGGCTTGGACTTCCATTTGAGCAACGTGGTGTGTAGTCAAATGGCCTGCCTTAGCCGTTTGGCCTTAAAGAGCATGTAGAAATGGATGGAATCATTGAGATAGAGGAAGAATGTAAAATAGATGACTATTTGATTTATGAATCCGTGGAAGCTTTGTCATTATTTGATGATGGGCTTCCGTTTTGTTCATATTAGTTATCTGCAATTAATGATGTAATCACCATTAATGTTGATGAATCTAAACACTTTTATTCTAGTGAGTGCCTTGAATTATTAGGATAATTATATATATGTTAAATATTTGTTACCACATATACATAGCTTTTGTTAAAGTCCAAAATCTTATTATTTAGATGCAGTTTGAGCCTATTCTATAAATGGCAAAATACAACATTATCCAGAGGACACCTAATTAATCCCTATCAAAAAAGAAATAACTAATCCCTCCCAAACATTGATAAAGAAAGAGGAAATCAGTTACAACCAAAACAAAAAATTTATAAAACACGCAACATGAATGTATACATGCAAATTTTCACCATCTACTGTATGCAGGCTATTGATAGACCAATTATTTTTTCATAAATGCCATGAACCACTCTTGCATTTTAAAGTAGCCCACATCTCAAATTTATAAGACATGCAACGTGAGCATAAAATCATTTTTTTTTCTTTTACTATTCTTATCAAATTTTTAGTTCGCAATCTTTTCTTCTTCATGTGAGCAATTACATGCTTGAAACAAATAAACATATCATTATCCTCTTATAAACGACAACAAATATTCTTTGCCTCCATTTCAAAGTATTTCACATGCTTTTGACATTTCCTCATCCCAACTCATTGTTGATATGATAGCCAACTTACTCCCATATTGTTTCAACAATAATTATCAAATTGATGCTAGTGGTGCCTGCCTATCATTTCACATTCAAGGGTTTGAAGTTTAGATGTATTACATACATGTGTTTCATCTCAATATTTATTATGACTTGTCTATCATATCTCTTGATCCATTTTTGCCATTAATATGATCCAATTGGATAAAACAGGTTCTACAAAGTGCAAAATATGTTACCATAGGTGCATGATATATCTGGACTCCAACATGGGACAGAAATGACTAGACTAGTTATTGTTTTATCCATAATAATATTGTTCCTTTAGATGGAGATAACTGAAAACAAGAGTGGTAACATATTTACATATCCAGTAATAAGAAAAGTATCATCTTACATAATGCATGGTCTTGTAAATCATTTGTTTCATCAGACAAAAAAATAAAAATGAAAATAAAGAATAAGACAAGACAAGACAAATACAAGAGGAAAAAAAAATTAATGAAGAAGAAAGAAAGCGGGAACCAGCAGAGCATCAAATATCAAATTTGAAGAGCATTAAAAGCAAAGAAAAAGCGTAAGTTACCCTACCAAAAAGGATGCTACATGCCCAGAATCTAAGTGGGGACAGGCCAAGACTTATCTATTACCTCATCTTCCACCAGATAGTTCAATGGCATCTTGGTTATACACCGAATCCACTCCCCAGTTAAATCTTCTCTGCAGCCTCTCATGCTCTTGCCTGCAACTAACCTCAACGCGCTGCCTTTTTTCCCCACCTATCAGCCAGCCCTTCTCCTTCCAGGATTCGTACCACTTCGGACATTGCTGGACCGTCCTCTGGCGATGATTGGGTACAAAGTAATGCAACTTGGGTCATCATTTCCACCTCCTGAATGTCATAGTTTTTATTTAGGTTAAGGTCTATAATGGTGTCCAGTCTCTTTTCCCTTTCTTGCTTCTTGACCTTCAAATGAAGATTAAGACAGGACCCACAAATTAGAGGGTAAAATTTAAAAAACAAAAAGAAGTGTGCAACTCAAAGCTTAAGGAAGATGAACTCAAGAGTACAATAAGCATAGGAAAAAAGGTTGTTCATTTAGTAAGGAGAATGAAGCCACCACATACTATTTCTTCATGATGGTTATCTTACATGGTCAAGCAATAAAACATCATCTTCCTCTTCCAAGCGTGAAAGGTCAATTGCCCTTTGACCAGTTACAAACTCTAAAAGCATTATTCCATAACCGAAAACATCTGTCCTTTCTGATGACTTCCCAGTGGACAGGTATTCAGGTGCTATGTGGCCTATGGTCCCACGAACTTGAGTTGTTACAGTAGTCTTTTTCACATCAACCAATTTGACCAGGCCAAAATCACCAACAACTGCTTCAAAATCTTCATCAAGTAACACATTTGCAGCCTTAACATCCCTATGAATAATTTTAGGATTGCAATGTTCATGAAGATACTGAAGGCCGCGAGCTTTGCCTAAAGCAATTGGTTTTCTTGTAGACCAGTCTAAAACGGGTTCCCCAGCTTTAAGTTCTGCACCAGTGCTTGTGTCATTATCTTATCATCAGAAAGTAAAACCAGAACTGGATTCGTAAGAGCACAATAAGCTACACAAAGTGATTTAAATCCAATAAGCCAATAAAGCACAGTGGTGCAATCAATAACAAAAAAGTTAAATGCTATCAAAATCCTGTGACATTTTGCCTTTCAAGAATACACAATCATCAAATTCTGATTACCAACCACAAATTCATAACAATCAATGGTGTATAACTTGAAAAGAACTACAACTTTCATTACAAGTCCTTTTAGCAATCAAAGTGAGTTCACTTAGGTAAGGTAGTTCAAAAAGTGACAGTGTACTTAAGATGCTTTATCATTTAGTTATATTTGGAATTTTTACTGTTCTACTAAATCTCAAACCAAAAAAAGAAAAAAAAATCACCAATACTTGAATGTTTTCAAAATCCTGTGACCTTTTAGCCTTCCAAGAATACACAATCATCAAATTCTGATTAACAACCACAAATTCCT